>MQRK01253590.1:0-29835 GCA_001938485.1 Girardia tigrina
TGTAATATTAAAATTTCCCATTCATTGATTTTTTCATATTTGAATACGTAATCAAAAACTATATTAATCAAAGAAAGATGATCTCTGAGAATTGTGAAGAATCTGTTTGTGTTGTCAATAAATGTTTGCATTCAAATTGTGATGTTGTTAATTGTCAAGATGTACATTTACAAATTGTATTTTTAATACATTGAATTATTTTATTTAATTATATTATTTTTTATTCAGAGGACAACGTACTTGGCGTTAGAAAATATTTATTCAAATATCGAGCCAATAAAGACATGAAGATTTTTAATCTCGTTGCTTTAATGATAAAAATCAATATGTCTGTATGTAATATTAGTTTGCTTTTTGCTTCGTATATATGGTGTCGCGCAATACATGCGTGATAATTTTGTTATCATCCGATCAGAATGTTGAGCCGCATTCACCTAGGTGAATATGTATATCGATTACTAATATATTTGTGCACATTATCATCTCTAAGTCGTGTGGAAAAACCGATATTTTGATTGAAAAAGGGAGTTAAATAATAGTCTTGCATGAACAGGGATCGACTGAACGATCAATAGGAGGCAGACTCAGTGTATCACAAGCATCGATATCATAAATTTGTTATGATACATATGTATTTGATGTTCGATTCTAATCTAATGGTGGTGCCTGTAATAATTGATATATGTATTTATATATCAATATATGATCCATATATTCCAGGCTACTGTTAAAAATTCATAAATTTTCTTATATCTTTCTCAAAATCACGTTTTTATTGCAATAAATATTATTATTTTTATTTATTATTTGTATGTTATAAAAATAAACAATGGAAACAAGCAAGAACCACTTTAGATATTGACCCGAAATATACAGAGGACAATATTGGCTTATATACCGTGAAAGATTAATTCAGGAAGTTGAGAAGTAAATTTGACTTCAAAACAAGGTTATAACAGGATGATTCAAAGAAACTTGGAATGAAGAGCTGCGAAATCCTTCTAGGTGAAGATTCAACACAAGCAATTCATCAGCTTGCGGATCGGCTAAAAATTGAAAGTCCAGTGAAGATTAAGAGCAATGGGAAGATGAGTCCCAAATTAATTTAGTGATCCAAAAAAGGCAACGAGATAGTAAATCTCCATGTCACTATGGGCTCGATGCTTAAATAAATATTTTCTAAAGTTAATTATAAATGAAGATGAAAATTGTGACCATTATGAGACTCTGAACGTAAAAGATCATGGGTAGGCCCCGGTTAACCAACATCAACTGATTCATTAATTTATGACAAGAAATTGCGGTTAGAAATAAGAGTAGGATGTTAAAAGAATCATCCACTACAAGATGCTTAATAGAGGCAAAACATACTGAGTAAAACACTCCAAGAAAATAGAAAAAGTACAAAATCTCGTCGTCGAATACCTATTTGAGCGCTAGAGTTCCACTGCAAGAAGAATGGAAAAACACCATCGATTAGAATGAGGATTACTTTGAAGATCAAAACGATCTTTTAAAAATAAAATAGGATGTTTGTTCAGGAATCGAAAAAATGTTTTTGAATGTCGTGAAAAACTCAGTGATAAAATATTCCCGATATATTTTGTGAAACTCGAGTTGCCCGAAAATGTTCCTTAAACAAAACTCAGAGCTGCAGCAGAAGATTGGTTCTCCGACACCTTCTGTTCGCGTTTCACAAGTAATACTTGACCAATTTTTCTATGTACCAACGGATTCTTTTTCTAGGCATTTATTTATTCGATCTTATTGAGTACTTTTACTAATTTTTATTTATAAGAAAATAAGAACAATGAAAGTGTAAATATCAAAAATTTATTCCATTTTTTTATTAGTAAATGTTGTTTAAGTTTCTTTACAACGAAAGAGGTTGTTCATCTTTAAGAAAAAGTTCTGGTGTTGTTGAAAAGATATTGTAAGTGGTAAATCAAAGATTCGACATAAGTTAAATTACCGTATTTTCCGGTAGATAACGCGCAGCTCTTACTTTTGGCATCCCTTTTTATGTATAGATAACGCGCATAGCAGGCATGGTGGTGTACCTAACAGGTATACATCGTTATCACCAGTACAAGATTCACAGTTCATATTTCGACAAAATTTAGCATTTTGTATAGATAAAGGTGCGCGTTATCTACCGAAAAATACGGTACATTCGAAAATTTGAAAGAAATCGTGAGTGATGCTCAATTAATGTCGTTAATGTAATCGATCTTCAGTGAAGGAAATAACGACCATTTTGTTCAGCTGATCGCCGACAATCCCTCGAGGCAGAGACGGACGGCCACGACGACAGACCGTGGCGACACCGCTGCCGAACCTACTCTAAATAAATATTTATTAAAAAATTATTTTGGGGGAGATTTAACAACTTTCATCAATTTTTAAGTGACCACAAATATATGAAGCAACATAATAATAATTAATAAAATTAAATATTTGCAGATCGATAATGTCAATAAAAATGATTATTTATTTATTATATATAAAATCTGCATGTCAATAGCAAAATTTCTAGAATGACGATAATAATTATTATTTTATATTTGGGAAACTGATTCATCTAGAAGCAATTAATAAACCGGAAACAGAAACATTTGTCCAACAGCAGATGAATATATGAATAAACTCCAACTGCTATTTGGACTATTAAACTCCAGCAAAATATTTTGTCACAGTAATGTTAGTATGTAACAGTAATATAAATAATAAATAAATAAATAATTATACCTCTTGCCGCATTTGTCTCTACGACTGGAATAAAATTCGAATAACTTAGAAATAAACTTTAGTAAACTTTTAAATTTTTGTTAATCTTTTGTTAGTTTAAAAAGAATGAAGTTTTATGAAAGAGGAACAAAATAAGATTAGTAAGAGGGTTAAATAATAAATTTACGACCGTAACGTGTGGAGGAACCGTAAAAAGGTAGTCTGAATGAAAATTAAAATCAGGGGGTTAATAATACAAAATATTAAGGTAGATTGTAACAGGAACAAGTCATAAATAATCAATATTTAAACCCTTTATTTATAATTGCGGTTCTTGGACATTAATTTTGAAACGGTGTCTGTCAGATTTTTCTGAAGTTATCTCAATGTGTCACCAAGGGTCCTACCTTCACTGTTAAAGGTAGGTCGTTCATTAGATAACCCAGTTGTTTTATTTGCTTTAGGATTTTACGAGACAATTAATATATCTGTAAGGGAAGTTGGTATTTGTATGATTTATTAAGTTTTAAAAGATAAATTTTGCTTTAAATGACAGTGCAACTGAAAATGGCGGTGGTCATTAAAGACAGCGAGATTTACAGACCGAAAATATGCCTAGGTTCTAAATTAAATCAGTTTTGGATTTCGATTCTATTATGCATCCCAAATTGCTCAGCATTTATCGCTAACGTTTGTTGTTACAAAGCAAACAATATTCTATCACTTAGCTCAAATTGCTAAAGCGAAAATGTTGGATAAGTGGATTATACTTGAGTAGAATGATAAACAGAAACAAAAGCGTTTGGATACTTGTTTGATGATGCTTTCTCGTTATAAATTTGATTACATTTAGATTCGAATTATCATTCGTGATGAAAAGTGGATCCAATATGATAATCGTGGATGTTCAGCAAGCTGGGTTAACACGAATGAAGCACCAAAACACAGTTCTAATCACAACATTCCCCAAAAGAAGTTGATGGTGAGTGTTTGGTGGTCTGCTGATAGTTTAATCCATTTCGACTTCATGAAACCTGGTGCATCGATCACAGCAGACGTCTACTGCAACCACTTAGGAAGATATGATTCCAACGGGAAGCTGCTGAACTTTGTATTAAATCTTTATGAAAAGGCAACACTTTTATTTTAGTTACAGTCTAACGCTTAAGGTCTTTTGTGAACCAATGTCATGTTGCAATAATAATTTGTGAAAATATATAGTCATCTCAGAATTTACTTTCTTTGATAAATAAATCTCTTGCAACATATCTTTCCTAAATAAAAATCATAGTTAAGTTTCAAGTGCCGTGTTTTCATGGCTATAAGACGCATCCAACGTAAAAACGGAAAATGTTTTAAAATTCATCCGATCTATAAGTCGCATAGACTAAAATTTACTTTTTTTGTACAAAGTAACGACCTTTAGCCGGGAAAATACGGTCATTCAGTGTGGTAGGGATTGAAAAAAGTCAAGAAGCAATTTTCAGATATGTAAAGACAGAAATGCGTGATTGTTTCTAAGGTACTTTTGAAAAGACAAATCGAAGACAAACTGAAGACAAGCTGGAGGCGAACTGAAGAGAGAAACTTAATCCTCATTCGTCGTTCGTATACAAAAAATCTCTGTCGTCTTTTTATAGAAATAATTAATTATCATTATCAAATATTTTTCTTTTGGAAATCATTCAGAAAATACAAACAAAAATTTTTAAGCCAAAAAAAAACGGTTAACAAAAAATCTAAGGAAATTTTTATCGAAAAAAAGGGCAAAACAAAATCTCAAGGGAAAAGAGAGAAAGAGAGAAAAGAGAGAATATTACTCAATATTCGACATTTTATCAATCCATATATTGAAAGATTGAAACAAACACTTTTATCAATTAAAACAAATAAAACGGGGGGGGGCGGTTGGACTGTCAGAATGAGCATTAAAATTTATTAAAACCAATAATTTTTATTCTTAATTTTTAAAAATATTTCTGATAATTAAATTTGGTGTTGCTCGAACCTCTCGCTGTCTCTCTCGCTCTCTCTTTCTCTCGGTCCATTAGCATAACATCTCCTATTTCGCATGGTGGCTCTACCAATCAGGTCAAGGGTAAACAAGAACAAATAATTATCAAATTAATCCCTCTGACTCAGCGCATGCATAAATGATCAACAAGTGTCCAATGCCACTCCTCGACCAACTACTGCCACCGGTTTATCACTCATACTATTTTATACATCCTTGCCACAAGTCATTCCACAAGCCAAAAATATCGATTTAAATAAAATATTAATTCATTTAATATATAAATACCATTTGAGTTTATATATAAACTAATATTTATTAGCTATAGATTAATATATTAATATAATATTTCAGTTCTTTTGTTGAGTATTTACGTCTCCCTTTGAGTTTCACAGTGGTTTATTTTTATTTTAGATACGAAAAGTTAGAAATTCTATTTTTATTTTTAAAATTATTCTATAAAAATTAAACAATAAAATCTATTATTTTTTTTGTTGAAAAATTTTTTTATTTTAACATTTAGCATATTAATACACCTTTACTCGCTTCGATATAGAAAATATTCGTTTTATATAGAAATTATTAGTTTTTACAGATATTATAAATTTTGACACGGAAAAGTTAAATTTAGAATTTAGTAAAAAAAAACTTTAATGCTTTTCTAAAAAATTTTAAGAATATTTTTTATAATTTTTAATAATAATATTTAAGAAAAAATTTTATTATTATAGATATATTGATAACATTTAAAATTTATTATAAAAATTTGAATAAATATTTTCTAAAAAACTTTACTATTGTGTTATATGAACATAATAATTATTTTTTTAAAAAATTAAAAATAATGAATATTTTTATAATTAATATTTCATTAATTTACTTTTTTAAATAATAAAAAATATATTTTTAATAAAAATAATAAACAGATTTATAATTTTAATAAAATGACTTAAAATAATATAAAATTCACCCAACAAAGGGAAATGGAAGATTGTTTCTTTGTGCATTCGAAAAACATAAGATGGATTTTAAATGTTCAATGTAAACATCTTTATATTTGCGGCTCTGATCATGATTGCATGGTTTTATATTTGAATAATTAATAATTTGAATAAATATTAAACCGGTATTGATTGGAAGACCTCGTTAAAGATCAAGATAATTTGACGGCTAAAGATTACAGAAGCAGGACCTAGATGGAAAGGTACCGAAGAAGTAATTACCAAGTACAAGATGGTGAAAGGGCCACCACTGATATAGAACGGACTGAATGATTATAAAACCGAGTAATGTAATCCCATTAACATAAGAAATTGGTATTCCATTCTTCCCAGGAGAATCTACAAAGATGGAGAGCTTCGCTGATTAAAGTTTCAAATGATGTCAACAGATTGAAACGGGAAAGAATGATTAGTCTAAGCGATGAGATTGAACATAGTTTGAATGCAGGAGTTTTTAACAGAAAGAAACCTCCACTTACTAAGGAAACCCGAGACAAAGGCGTATACGCATTTTACACCTAAGACCTCAATCGGAAATGATCATCTGGTATATTATTATCAAAAACTTTTCAAAGATCAAACCGCTTATAGAATGGTCTGACATGATTAGATATCCTAGTGTAGCTTATCATTTCTCAACTGAGTAATTTGAATGCACCCAGATCAAATGGAGTGAGTCAGGGCATTTTAAGATGGGGAGGGTAACCACTCATTGAAAGACTGAGGCATGATTTTAAGAAGACATTGAACGGAAATCATAGTTAGTTCCGGGACGAATGGAGAAGCGCGAATTTGCTAAAACTTTTCAAGGGAATGGTTTCGAGATCTGATTCGAATAAGTATATTCCTTTTAAAAGTACCTAGCAATGCTTTTGTATGAATTCTCGCACATAGAATCATGCCAGTGCTGAAAGAAATACTAGATCCCTGGCAATTTAGTTTCAGGTCTCAAGATATATTCTACAAGCCATAAATATACTCACAAAGATACAGAAGGATGATCAATATAAAAGCCAAAAATGTCACGTTAAGTCCTGTGGACAAACCTCAAAAGATTCGAAACCGACAAAGAGAGAGAGTAACTAGAGATGAAACTTTGACCCCAACCATCAATTCAAAAAAAGGAAACGATATTTTAAGAGGTTAAATGATTCAAAAGATAATTAAATTTGATTCATGACTGAATTGATAATAATGTCAACATTATAAAACTATATATCCCAATATCCCAATGAACTTTTCGAACGCGTTTCCACTGAAATAAGTTCACCGTTGGGGTGAAGAAATCATGAACATTTTTTGTATTTGTTTCAACCGAAACTGCCGAAGTTCTGGATGTTGATGTTTTAAGAAAATCAAAGACAGTAAGGGAATAAAACGGCTGATAGCCGCATGTGACTCACCAAAGGAACTGCCACAATGCGCCCGATAAGCCGATATTACCAAAATATTTAAACAGTACAAAATCGATGAAAATTTTACCACGATCATTGAGTAACGTTGAAATGACTATTAAATATTATATTTTCATCGAGAGTGAGCCTGTATGTAAATTTGAACTTACTTCAACACCAGGAAGTGATCAAACATTCGATCGAAAGATTTGAAAAAGTTGCAGACAGAGAGAGTGAATATCTATAAGCGTTGAAATAACATATATTAAAGTATGTGCAACAAATATTTTAATATAATTCACTGTTCACTTGAACGAGATCAAGGTTTATCGATCACTGTGAAAGCATAAAGAATTATTTTTGATGCATGGCAGTAAGCGCATATGTTCTTCGAGTGGTTAGCAACTATTGAGAGCTCAGACAAGTAAAGACGACCAACTAAATTGCCTTACATAAGATATATGGTTTATTCTAGTTCCATGGCCTCAATGCCAGCAATGCTGGCCCAGCATGTTACTTGTTTCTATAGACCTCTAGCTTTATATTCATTGCTCGCCCCATTCGACAAAACTAACAGAATTTTTTAGGTCAACATTCAAAAAAGTTTGAGTACCACTACAAAATACACACAAYTAACACTTAATACCGTGCTCTCTCGAATATAAGACATCCCTTAGTCTTTAGTAAAACTTTTATGAAAAATAGATTTATTACCTTTTCTTATRCATTTCTTCTTCTCGTGGGATATTTTTATCTCTCATCGTTGCTGAAATATCACCTATAAAAGATTTATATTAAAAATTAAAAACTCACATTTTCATTAATATTATTAAAACAAATGATTAACTATAATATATAATTATATATAATTTTTATTTTTTAAATTTTAATTTAGTTTTTTTTCTAAAGAAAGTTGAGAAGAAGAAATGCATAAAAGGTAATAAATCTATTGTTCATAAAATTTTGCTGGGGGGATTACTAAAGACTAGGGGATGTCTTATATTCGAGAGAACACGGTAATAAGAATATTAATTCCATGATATTATTAATGTAATAAATATCATAATTAAAATATTGATTATACCGGAAAACAAAAAATGAAATCTCGAGAATATTTTCATCCGACCATTTAAACAAATAAATTCAATTAATTATCCGAGTTAATTAAAACAATTAACACTATACACACACAAAACTTACCCAAAGAGCTCTGTGACCCGTCCGTCTCCGAGTTCTCTTCTTCCTCATTATCCATCGACAATAATTCGTCTCCCGCAATCTCTAATATATCGACACTCTTTTCTTCAGTCTCATCGTCGTCTTCAGACAAACTCCACTTTGATTTCTGTCTCACAGGTTGTTCTTTGATCGATTCAACTGACTCCTCCGTCTCGTCATTACTGCCCTCCTCGGAATCCTTCACCGCCATCTTCAATGGCATCACCTCGTTCCCATCGATCGTATCATCCGATTCACTCTCCTCTGTTTCTTCCTTCTTTTCTTCTAATTTCTTATCATTATTTTCCGATTCTTCTTCCTCATCATCATCATCATCATCTTCATCCTTATCAGGAGTTTTAGTAGAATAACTTTTTGGTAGTGGTAAAAGCGGCCCGTTCAACGTATCATCATCATCATCGTCGTCGTCATCCGACAATGGACGAACTTTATTCGACTCCGACTCATCAGTGTCCTCACTACTCGCCACAGACGTTTTACTCATCTTAAACAGACCCTTAAACAAACGAACGCCCTTCAAACAATTCATAATCAAACAAAATTAACATCATAAATCAATTTTATTATTTACATAATAAATTATTTTATTGTTTTAATTATACTTAAAAATACGAAAAAAATATAAAATGAAGAGAACGAAAAAAAAAATCTAAACGAAAGAGGAAAAAACCACCGACCGTCACTCACTTGATTTCGTTTCTAGAAATAATATCATAACCCAACTACAATTCCATCTCTCCACCGACTTCCCAAAACTCTAACCCACAATCAAATAGACTGATTAACGTGGCCCAATTGCAACACAATTGTTACTACAGTTGTCGTAGCGACCGAAAATTCTCCCAACTCGGATTTGGACAATGACCATGATGACGACGACGATGTTTATTGTGATTATCAAATTAGACGCTGCCACTTGCAATTGACTGTTGCTATTTCCTAAGTCGTTTTCTGGGGCAACTACTGACAAATAGTCAGTACAAAGACACCATCTCTTCCACCAATGATTCACGCAGCTCTCAAATTTGAAAATAATCGTCTTTGTTTAAACGCACTAAAATTTCAATCGATTCGTTTTATTTGAATCGATCAACAAATATCCACGTGGACGTTTCACGTTCGCAATACGACTTTTTTATTCAGCAAATAATTTTTTTATTATTTAAATTGAGAATTTTATTGAAATGTGATTAAATTTTCATTCAAATTCAAATGTGATTAAATTTTCATTCAAATTCAAATTTTTGGGGCGCAAATTCAACCTTCACCGCCTCTTCCGTCATAATATATTTATAATCATAAAATAAGAAATAACACTCGTATTTATTGTATAATGATAACAGAGAGTCGCGACCGTCCGAGGAGCGGCACTCAATGGCACGATACATTTGGTCAGTGGTGCTCGATTCTGTCCGGCGTCCAGTCACCAATAAACCAAACATATCACGATTTGCAGTGCACATTTAATTAACATTAAAATCAACCGTCAAACTTACTCCACTTCTTGTGCTTTTTGTTTCATTGAACAAGTCTGAATAATAAAATTGATTTCAAATTGAAACACATTTTAAGTAAAATAAATAAACTCTTCTGGTAACAGAGTTATAATAGCAGCCCAATTTATTGTATGAGCTGAACAAGACACACACACGTCTGATAGGAGTCTGAAGAGTTCACGAATTGAATGGCCGTGCACACAATGTGAATGAGTGATGAATGTTCTGCGTGTGTTGGTGTGGGTCTGGTGTGATTGTGTGCGTCGGTGTGTCTCGATGAGTGTGAGCGTGTGTTGTCGTCTGCGTCATCACAATCCATTTGCTAGTATTGGGTACACTTTGCTTGTGACGGAAACGAATAAATTTTGTATGTCAATTGGTTTGTCGGTCGTTTTGTTTGTTTGTATTTTTATATCTCTCGGTACACCAAAAACTGATATCTAATTTTTTTTTTATTTTTCAACGAGAAAAATTATTTTAGGGAAAAATGAAAGCTGAAAAAGTTCCAAAACGATTATTTGTTGCTCCGAGAATGTTCGATCTGAATCATTTTCGTCGTTTTTCTACTTTTATAATCACAAATTGTTAGAAATTCGAAAAAAAAATGAGTTTAATTTATTTTCGTTTCTCTTTACAATTGAATTATTTTTGGTGTCAGTTTTACGATGGAATTTTCTTTTTGTTTTTTACTCAACGTAGATCGTTAGATTAATGCATTATTTTTTTATTCTTTTAAACGAATATTCTTAACAGGTTCTTTGTCTGGCAATAGTTATGTAATTTGATTTGTAATTATGTAACGTGTGTGTGTGCATTAGGGGTTCTTTGTCCTCCATTTAGGCTTTATGAATCATATGATAAAGACCTTCGAGTTTTGTATTTCATTTGGGTAATAATGAAGCATTGTGAATATAGCTTAAGTTTTTTGTTATTTTACATTTATTATCGCATCGACGTTTACTTATTTTGGCTCGTTTGAATTAAATATTTAACTTTATCATTTAAAATTTGAATCTATTGTTTTGAGAGCAACTTTGCAGAGAATTCAAATATAAAAATGGTTTTCTAATTCATATTTTCGATTTATTAAAGAAATTCAAATTGGAAGTTTGAAAAATAAAATTATTTTAAAATAGTTTTTTTTAAAAAAAGTAAGGGTGCTTACGTGATAATGTCACCGGGGTGTTTGGGGTCAAAACGCATTGCCCCACGCATTTTCGTACCACTAACAAATGGGGTCAAAATCAGCAATTTTCGGCGCGGGGGCGTTAATACGTAAGCACCAAAGGAACTGGTGGTAGAAGAGATCATTTGATATGCGAGCGATGAAAGCACTATAATCACCAATATGTAGCTTTAAATAACATTATTTTCTGAATGACGTAAGCTATTAGATTTACATTTCTAAGGGCATTTTGGGAAGCAGGTGCTATTTGAATGGAATTACGTTTACCGATTCTCAGAATAATAAAAAGATGAAAATCTGTTGATACGATATGTCGTGACGGAAATGCAAAAATGATAAAATGCAGATTAAGAGTTCATTACAAATAGCAATAGACATAAAATAACTTTACTCCAATTGAAAAATTTTGTTGTTTGATAATCTGATTCCTGTTTATTATTATTTTTATTAAATGGTGCATTTAATATGAAAAAGAGACGGAAAATGGTATATAATTATAGTATAAAGTATAGAAGAAGTTATTGTTTATTGAATTATTAATATATTGGGAATCAGGGCGTATTTTACCAATGTCAGAAGTCTAGGGCCAAAAATTTTAGAGGACAACAACGAAAAGTCTGTATTTAGTTGGAAAAATTAATCATAGTTACACAGTCCATCTTGATAGATTTTTGAAGTCAAAGATTTAAAGGTTTGGAGGAAAGAATATGATTCTCTTAGAATAATTCAGTTTCGAAATCCTTTATCCTTTGCAAATTTGAAGCAGTGAGAAGGACAGAAGCAAAGTAAGCTAAGTGATTTCTTATGAAACTAAACTTAACATAGACTGAATAAAATTATCATTTGTACATATAAAGTACAAAAATACGTTTAAATTTGATGAATAGTCGACTCTCGCTAATCCGTGCATTTTGGGATTAAAAAAAACGTGTTTCTGGAGGATTATCGAATTTTATCGGATTAAAGAACAAATATTTAAAACATTTTTTCATCGATAATCCGCCCGAAACACATTTGGTTCTGACCATAATGAACGGATAAGCTGGAGTCAAGTGTAAATATTTTAGTTCTTCGGAAGTTAATGAAAATAATGACTACCTTTAAGGTTTCTTATTTCATTAAATTTTATTATATCATAAGAAGCATGGCTTCAAAACTCCGCGTTGTAATGAGGATCCGGTGTATTTAATTTATAAAATTTCTATTTTTAAGAATAAGATTGCTTATTGAACCTTTGAGACTCCGGAGGACCATTCACTATTCTGTCACTCAACGAAAATTTTCTCCAAAATAAATGTTAAATCTATCGACTAACCCATGAACAATTCCAGTTGAATAAAAAAAATGTCAATGAAAGCCACCTTTTGCCTCATTTCTAAAGTCTTTTTCAAAGTAACTAAACATCATTCTTAGTACGAAGCCATCATCCTTGTCATAATAAAAAAACAAAGTGAATCTAAATAGTCAAATTGAATGTGATGCTAAAAAAAACCTTTCACATTATTATCACATAATACTACTTAAAGCAGTTCCAACAATGCAATATCTATCTGAATCATGTAATGTATAACATGAAAAAATATTCGTTTGCCAAGCATGAAATCAAATAACTCAAAGAAAATTTGATTCAAATATTTGATATGATATATAAAATTTCAAAAAGTACTACATTAACATTTAAATAATTAAACTTATTGCTTACTGCGGCAATACAAAATTTGATATCTTAATTATTCTGTTCAAGAAACTAATGTTCCACCTGATCCCCGGGTTGCTATGAAGACCGGACAGTGGTAGCGATAGAGTGACAAAATGCTAGATAATATTTCAATTAAATGCTCGAAAAAAATTCGCTTCACTTTCGGAAAGAAAATTAAATTTGGGACAATAGTGTCTGGCTCAAGGCTCGCTCTGATTGGTTGACCAATCAGAGTGACTCATTTTATTCACTGCTTAATAATCGGCACATACTGGCCTTGATTGATTCTCTGGCACACCAACTCAATCCAATTGACTCGACGAACAAAGGTAAAACCATTTTTTTAAAATTTAAATTGTTTTATTTATTTAATTCTTTTCTTTAATTTTAATTCAGTTATTTAATCTTCTGAGATGCGGGCCACTGGATCCAGCTGTGGTGAACGGCATCCCTTCCATGTGCGGGAAATTAGTACTCGAAGAGTTCGGCGCAGCAATCATGCAGTAGCTGTGTACCGGTTGAGTGACACCGGCCGGCTCTTCGTTGTGTATCGGTCCTGCAACCAATTCGTGGCGGCTCCTTGTCGAGCAGTGAAATCAGAACATTTTTTTCCATTAATATTTTTTTTTAATTTTGTTAAATTCCATTGAGATATTTAAATGTTAGTTTTTTGTTTTTTTTATTTTCAAATTTTCGCTATTGTTTTTTCGAGCACCATACCTTCTTTTTAATTAATTATATATATCATTATTTATATATTTATATAAATACAAGCGGCAATCAGCAACAGCAATGCAAGCGATTTTCATAACAGGAAAACGCTGATTTGAATCGTTTTTAAGCATTGAAAGAGAAGAATTTATAAATGAATATTATAACAGATAATTTAAAATGAAATTTCCGAAACAACTAAAAATAATCAATACTTGAGAATACAAACTCCTTTCCGCCATCTATATACTTTTTATTATTGTTTATTAAAAAAAGATCAACTATCTGACCAAAATTCCTGGTTTTCCACATTTAACACCAGATGATTCGACAATACCCCAACTCAACTGAGTTTAATAGATGAATGTTAGTTAATAATGATTAGTACCCCTCTTCAATCAATTTCATAAAATTGATCCATCACGGATTTCCTTACTGAACTACGATTCCTTCGTTCTAAGTGTTTGATTACACCATTGAAGTTTATCTTTAACTCAAATACAATTGATTTAACGTATACTTACTTGATAGGGGGTTATATTTTAGAATGTTTATTTATTAAAATTAATATTTAAGCATCCTTACATTAAACATTACTGGTCGTAACACTGATTTTTAGTAAATACGATCTGTTCTTGGACCGAAACTATGAGAAGATAATCCTAATCTACCAACCTATTTTTGCATTTTTACAGTTATATTGGGTTATTCGGAAAGTCATTTCGTTTTTTTAATACTTTTTTTTAAATGTATTTTTTATATTAATAATCAATAATAATCATTGACTATATTATTTATTTTAGCAGTTGGTAATCAAGGTTAGATTTGGAAAATTTTGGAATAATTAAAAACATTTATATTTGATTTTTGACCTATCAAAGATGAAAAGCAAGAATCAGTATTTATGGCATGTATTACTTTTTTACTTCCGAAAAGGTAAAAATGATGTACAAGCAAGAAGAAAATTATGTGAAGTGTATGGAGAAGATGTGTTGACAGAACGCCAATGCCAAAACTGGTTTAAAAAATTTAGATCCGGAAATTTTGATGTTGAAGATTCTTCACGTTCCGGAAGGCCCATTAATTAATTAATTAAATGCATTAATTAATTCAAACCGGCGAATAACAACTCGCGAAATTGCCCAGACATTACATTTATCTAATTCGACCGTCCATGAACATTTAAAGCGCCTAGGTTTTACATCAAAACTCGACACATGGATTTCTCATAATCTTACCGAACGAAATTTACGCTGTCGTTTAGACATCTGTGATATACTTCTCAAACGTCAAGAAAATGATCCATTTTTGAAGTGCATCGTCACTGGAGATGAGAAATGAGTAGTCTAAAATAATGTAAAACGCAAGAGATCCTGGATTAAAAAAAATCAACCTGCTCAAAGCACTTCAAAAGCTGACATTCATAAAAAAAATTGATGCTATCTGTTTGGTGGGATTTCAAAGGAATCGTATTTTATGAGCTGCTTCCGGACGAAACAACGATCAATTCGGATGTCTACTGTCATCAGCTGGACAAATTAAATGAAACTCTTAAACACAAAAGGCCAGAATTAATCAATAGAAGAGGTGTAGTGTTTCACCAAGATAATGCTAGACCTCATACAAGTTTGGTAACTCGCCAAAAGCTTTTACAGCTTGGATGGAACATCATTCCTCACCCACCATATTCTCCAGACCTCGCACATTCTGATTATCATTTGTTCCGGTCTCTACAAAATTATTTAAATGGTAACACTTTTGGATCAAATGAAGATGTTAAAAATCACCTGGAAAAGTTTTTTAGCAGCAAAGAAGAAATATTTTATGAACGTGGAATCATGACACTACCAGGAAGATGGAAGAAGGTAATGGACCACAATGGTCAATATATTTCAATAAAATATTTATTCGTCATAAAAATTTGTCTTTTACTTTAATACAAAAAAACGAAATGACTTTCCGAACAACCCAATAAATTAAATTTCGTAGCTAAACTAATTTTTTCTACAATTTATGTAAAACAAAGAGTGTGTGGGTCTCTTCTAACTAATGTTTGATAAAATAATCTGTGCCGGTGCCGAGTCATTCGTTTCCTTTTGTAACTACAAGACATAATGATTGTAAATGCAAATAATACTGGTAGCTAAATTAATGAAATTCTCTTCATAGCATTTGGAATTTACAAACATCAATTATTCAGTAAAGACATTCAAATATTTACTTAAATTTGTTTTATTTATTATGTGGAACATTTAGTCATATGGTTTATTTATACTTTTTTCTTATTCATAAGACGAGAATAATCGTTTCAAAAAATACGTTTTCTTAAGATTATACAGCTATGTATCAAAGCAATGGTTATGCAAACAATAATGTCAGATGTAAGGTTGGATTACTATTTTTCAGATCAATTGATAATTAAAGTTTTTGTGAATCAAAGTATCAAATATGTAACACACTGATCTTTCGTAAATATACTGTTGAACATTGGTTGACTTTATCGATAAGAACACTTTAGGATTTAAGAGAAAAAGGAGTCCGTGTATCTACAAGCTGTAAGGATCCACCTTTCTAATTTTGTAAATTTTTTAGGAGTATTTTAACAGTCCGATTTCACTCCATGAGAGGTCTCTTCTCTCGTCAGCATCTAACTGATACATAGGTGACAGTAACCTTAAGGTTACGATAATACTATGAAAATCTCATTCTTCAAAAAGAACTAGAGAAGACGAAGTCAGCAGCTAGGATTTTCAAAGTCTTCAGCACTATATTTTTCCCAAATAAAGCGCTTTCATCTAAGAAATAAGAATTTTCAAAACCAAAAGTAAATCGAAACTTTCCTTCAAAGATATCTTTGTTCACAACAATTACATTTATATGAGAGGTATCAATAACTTGTAAAAGCCATAGGAAAGAGATGGTGGTTATTTAGAACATTTAAACATATCTCGTTTAAATCTTTATTGCAATTACATTTAGACTCTCAGAAGGTCTTTCATCGTTTGCCATCGTTCTAATTGGTTTTCTTATTTCTGTTTGTAATCATGATTATTCGAACAATTTTCCTAAATTATTTTTTAAAATATTTAACCTCTAAAAATATTAATTAAAAATATTAATTTTTACCATTTTTCAATAAATCCCAAAATAATAAAAATGACATCAAATTATTAAAAATGCATTTAATTTAAATTTTACTAAAAATTATTAAACTTAATTTTAATTCTGAAATTAAAGATATGAACTTATAAAATCATTATTTTAATTATGTTCGAATAGTCAATCACTTTAAACTTAATAAAAAAATACCAATTTCCATCTGGGTGGGAGAATCACCATTCTAAATTCAACATACTTAAATCAACATACAGCATCAATATATTTACACATTCAAACAATTTAATATTCCTCATAGTGGTCATGTAATTGATTAGATAACTAATTAGAAAAATACAATTTACAGTAGATATTGTCTATATGCAAGTTGCTTGATGCCTCAAAAAAACTTGCATATAGACGAACTTGCATATATGGTAAATCTTTACAATAGGTATTGCTTATATGCAATTCGTCTATGTGCTCCAGGAAGTCGCATATATGCAATAATTGCATATAGACAAATTGCATTTCATTAAATAAAATAACTCAATACGGTTGGGAGTCATTAGTGTATTATATTAACTTTTTTCTAATTATAAAAAACGTCACCAATCACATTTTTGTAGTGCACATTTATTTATAATTTAAATGCAACTTATTATACCGAGTGATTGGAAAAGAACGGGCCAAAATCATAACGAATTTATTCATGGCGAAAACATTGTAATTGACTAAATTGGAAGTTATTTGATGTAGGAGATATCCTCGTCTGTTTGAGTGTCAATTTAAACTTATCTTTTTAGGAAAATCACTTGTTTATTTATCATCGAAGTAAAAATTCCTTCGAAGACGGCGCTTTGTGTGCTAGAGTTTGCGAAAAAAATACTATTGCCCCATTTTAGCGTGCTTTTAGAATATAAATTGGTTGTAATCCATCACAGAGTGCAAGCATTCGAGGGTGAGTTAGACGGTTTAAAAATACCAGATGTCTGTCATTGAAGAGCAAGAGTTTCATAAGAGAAAGTGAAGATTCATGATGTGTTTGAGACGACCCCACACAGATCGACCATATCATTAGCTTGCGATTCCTAAAAGCGCTGTCTAGCATGTGTTAAAAAGAAGTTTACATATGAAAAATACAAACTTACTTCTATCGACAATGACATACAAAGGGAATTCTGAGAGTCAATGCTTGAGATGATATAAAAATGATGAGACCCTCTTTTCAAATTTAGCTAAATTTATAAAATTATGTTGTGTGACACAGTCAGTTGTGACAATGTTCGCACTTGGGAAACAAATTAACAACATGAAAGAGTATCTCCTAAAGGAATTTATTCTGTGCCGTCTTAAAATAAGGTCTATGGTCCTTTTTTAATGGAGGAAACCACCGTTACAGAACAAACATATCTTGAAATGATCCAAAATTGGTTGTTTTCTTCACTGCAAGCAGATTAAATGACTTTATTTTTTAAGAAGCATCACTTCATTCATATATCACGTTTCGAACTTCCCTGAATTCAAACGTGGCTCAGTGGTGGATTGGCAGAGGTGCTAAAGATATTTCTCTCTATCTGTAGCATACCAGGTCTTTCGAATTCACTGTTTGCGATTTTTCTCCTGTTGGGTATGTTGAAGACGGTTTTTGCTCCACTGTTGTCAGTTAATATCAATAACATGAAAGATCGAATAACAGCAGCAAATTCCAGAGGAGGAATTTTCAGATCGGCTTTATATTTATGCCATCGGTGGTGGTCACATAGAGCACTTGTAAAGCATGAGATTATGTTTTGGTGAAAAACTCATGGAACAAAACTACAGACAAGTTGTTTTATATTTTTGAAACATGGCGCAATGGTTTTTTAACGCATTTCGTTAATTACCGTGTATACCATTTCGTAAGTCATTTATTATAAAGTCACATTGTCCAACACCAGATATTTCGAATTGCATAGAAATTTATATTGATGTTAATATTTTTATTTATATTTTAAATATTCTAAAATATCCAAAGACAATCAATCGTGTTCAAACTGTTTGAAAACTTCGAGCTCCGTCAGACATGGAGTGTTTTAAAATCACTTTTACTATTGGAGTGATTCTGTTGTCGATTCTTTGGAACGAAACGAATTTATTTTTGAACGAGGTGGGTTTATATTCTATCGAGCGAGATTGTATTTTTGTCTGACGAATTTATATATCGTCGAGCGGATTTTAATTGAAATTTAGTGACCATTTGATCTTTTTATCCAAATTATTGCTAATTTTGTTTTGTTGGAAGACTTTCTTTTAAAGACATTATAAAAAGAAAATTAGATAATTTTTTGTGAGTTAAATCTTTGTGTTGCACCCCGAGAAAATTAATATTATATATTGTGAAATCTAATGTTAAAATACCCCATGTTTGAGATTATATTTTTCTCATGTGGTCATTTAGTCATCCATAAGTGAAGAGACATCATTCTGTAAAACAAGATCCCGCACAACAGATACCCAAATTTTCCTAATACACAATATGTTTATTAAGAAGGTCAGTATGGGTTTCCACACATTTACTTTCATCACAGTTTGAATTGTCTTTTGGACAATTTTCAGCAAAACTTCCATAATTGATAAATTTTTGTTAATGTCTTGTTAATAAACAATTATTCAAACAAATTTTCATTTTAATTATTTTCAGATTATTTTTTTAAAAAATTCTACTTTTATAAGTACGGTTTGAATTTCATCTAAATATTAATTTAACCCCTTAACGCGCATTTTATACGTGATTTAAGAACAGCTCAGGCCCTCTAGTTCACATCACCCCACACTAGATTGTATACGATACATATACATGTGTGTAGAAGCTATTTTCGTTGCAGCAAAGAAGAATAGCAAAAACATATCAGACACAAGAACTGGATTCGGGCTTGTATAAATTTGCCAGTAACCCATACCTGAGTCATTCTCGGGCCTACGCGTTAATTTAAAAACAAGTTAAGTTATTTACTTTATTAAAATTTTCGATACTAGAATTTTAAACGATTTAATATTTAAAAGGTTTTTAATATCTTATGCTGTAATTCAGGGCTTCCCAACGGGGTCCACAGAAAAATTATGAATTACATTTATAAAAAGTGTTATTCAAAAAGTCAATGATTTAAAACGTTTCTAACAAGTTTCCATCTCTAATAAATAAAATTGTATCAACCATAAAATGATGAAAAATATTATTGTTTAAATAAATAACTTTTAATACTTTTTTTAAATACCAAATTTCGATGAGTAAATGCAATAAAAAATGTAGGAAATATGATCCGTCGTACATTCAATATGGATTTATTTCCAGAAAAAATAATCCGTTATTACTGTGAGGAATGTTTTGAATTGTGTATTGATATTGTGCATGTAGAATGTTGATTCGGATTGTGCCTCTCCTACACAGATGGATGATTGATATTTTCTTTGAGGTCCATAGCGAAAAAAAGTTTTGTTTGGGGGTCCAAATTGGAAAAAGGTTTGGAAGCCCTGCTGTAATTTAAAATGCAAACTATGCTCGATTAACTATTCATCACGAACATCCGAAATACCAATTTTCCATCTTGGGAGAAGCACATTTCCAAATACACCAAGGCCCCGCTTTGCGTCTCTATTCGGTTTCGAAAGTTGAGACGCTAAATGAGTTTCGACGCATAATGAATATGTGGTAATATTAATCAGAAAGACTATTACAATATATCTATCTAAATAAAAATCAAAATAAAACAAATCTTTATCAAGAAATAGTACGAAAATTGGACTCTTAATCCATTAAAATTAATTAATAATATAAAATCAGTAAAAAGTAAGTATGCATTATAAATATAATGATCAAAAATTCTTTCAAAATCAAAAAATGTTAAATTTCATATGGTAAAAAATAAAAAATCAATCGACGCATAGCGGAGCTTTGGTGTATTAAACTCAACATATAAAAATTAAACTACTCCTCACAATGTTAATTAAGATTGCTTTCTAATTAGAAAGTCTCTAGAGATAATTCATTGCAGCAAATAATGGAGCCCGTTGTGTTTTACAAATAAATGACCAAACGGTTTCATCTAATAAATTAGGATTTGTGATGAAGTACCTAAAGGAAGCGATAAACATTCGCTAATAATGACAACGATCTTTCTACAGGATTAAAGAGTTAATTGCAATAATAAACACTGAAGCATTATTTGAAAACCAAAGAATCTTCGCTACTTGTGAGACTTGATATAAATATTGACGAATTTAAATATTGATATAATATTGATATGAATATTGATATGAATATTGATATGAATATTGACATGAATATTGACAGACAAAATGAGGACAGTTCACAGAGATATGGAGCACGGAGACATCACGGAAAGAGAATAACAACACAGAATGAACGGTAAATCACGTCTAGATGTGACATCCTGTTTGCAACCAGTGGTTTAGTTTCGCGTCCACCTGAAGAGCCAGTTGTCTGACTTCATTATTATTGATTTGACCGTCAAAACTGAGGACGAGGATCTTGCTTTCTTCCATCGGTTGATGAACAACGAAGGTAACATTGATCGATTTATCAATAATACTGAAGCAGCTCGTGTGAATGACGCTCGACGTTTCGCTTTCTTTGAATCGCAAGAATAACTTTTTAAGAGAATGTTCAATCTTTTCATCTAACGAAACATCATATCTCATAAATCCTTGGACGCACTGGTTTTTTTCTTTCTGAAAGAGAAAAAACGATCGTAAACTAACCGGAATCCCTTCAACGGACGCATAGAGGAGATTCTGGGATTGAAAGGAAGTTAAGTCGTCCACTAGCGGAGTCCAGTATTTCGTTATCTGGAATGTTATTGAACAAGGCATCCGATTAATTAAGAGATATAAGAATCTTATTTCGATTAAATTAACCTTATCTCGTATTTCCGCGAGAGACAATTGAGAACCACAAAGAATCAGAAGAGCAACATCTCGTATCAACTCTACCTGGACCAACCGATATAACGCCTGGTCGTTCAGAGACGGAAGCCTTATGAGACAATCTGAAATATTAGAATGATTACGGGACAATGTCGTGAGACAAATTCTTTCATTGTTTGACAGATTGTTCCAAGAAGGAGTCGATGCTAATTGACGCTCTCGACTCACGAGACACGCTAGAGGAGACGGCAGAGAATCGCACAAGCAAGTCTGAACAATTATTGAACAAATAACACAAGCATATTTTTCAATGATTTTAGATTATAAATGTGATAAAATTTTAATTAATTTAATTTAAATGTGAATTAAAATCGTAAAAAGTATTAGGGAATATGTATTCTTGAATAATGTTATTAAAGTTGGACGGTGCCTCATCATTGTTGGACAAATATAATAAATAAACTACATGATTCTGATAAAAATAATAATTGTAAAATCTCCACGTAATAACTTTTTCAAAAAATAATTATTATAAATAATATTATAAAGTAGTTGAGTGTCACTTGAACATTATTTTTACGATTGTGTCACCTTACAAATGGATATCGCCAAACAATATTTTTAGCTATAAAATGTATTTCTGAAAATGAATCCTTTGAATGATGTCTGGACTTTTATAAGCATAATTTGCCTTTGTGTTTTTAATATATTTTTGATGATAAAACTTTTCGACCTTTTATTCCATTCTTTATATTAGCTTACTTTCCATATTCATGGAATTTAAAAACATATTTTTGAAGGCTTTTTACTCAAAATAGTGTTAAACATATCGCCGTCTATCTTAGACGAGCAAAATTTAATGACACTAAATTTAATAATTGAAGAATTATTAAATATAACTATCCAATTGATCAATGCCGACCAAATGAATGAAAAAAATCATATTCTGGGAGTTTATCGAATAGAATTTTTTCATGTTAAACGCTGACTTCAAGAGACGCTGACGGTACTTTTATACCACTCCTTTTATACAGGTGTTGACATGGTACTTGTTGTCTAACGTAGAAACAATGTTTTCTTCTATGGACAAAACAGTTAGTCCACACAATCTTTGCTGATGCATTTTTGATCTGAGGTAGGTCTTCATCAGTTTCAATTTTAAAAAGCTTCACTCTGCAGTTACTACGGTGACTGGTACAGTTAAAAGAATCTTTTAAGCTATTGCAGCATTTGGAAAAGAATCTGCCCGGTGTGCAATGAATTCCAGACATTCTGAAGCACTTTTCGTTTCTTCAGGAATCGATTCCTGTAGCACCTTGAATTCATCGAATAGGTCCAAGCCGTCTGAATCTCGCGAATCAACATTTGTCAAAATCAAATCCAAAGCAATGCAGTGTGTTTTCAGCCCTTCCAAAGTCATTTTACGAAGTTTTTGAACGTTGAACAAAAATCTAAAATTGCCGGAATATTCCTGTAACTGTTGGAAACGTTTTTCTAAAGATGACAAGGCTTGATCAACAATCCATAAAAAGTAACACGCTCTGAAAGCCATTGCATTGACAAAAAATGGCACATCGTGTCATACGACCATATCAACCAGGAATTCAAAACTTCCTAATTCATGGTTTTTTTTTCATGAATTACGTGGTGCGCTCAATAAGTGGTTAGCCTAACATAGAAATAACAATCCGATTCCAATGAATTTTTTTTCATAATAAACAAGTTATTAAGGAAATATTTGTGTTATTTGTTTTAATCTATTATTTGTGTTTAGGTTAGAGAGCGCATAAAATCGAAAATGTCATTGGAAAACATCAAATATCGAAGCGTTATTCGTTTCTTGTTAATGAAAGGGAAAAGCCGAGAAGAAATATTCATGGAGTTTAGTTCTGTTTATGACGAAGAGAGTCCATCCTTATCTACTGTCAAACGATGGTTCAACCATTTTCGAGATGATCGAACGTCTGTTTTTGATTAAGAAATGTCAGGTAGGCAACGTGAAATTGGCGAAGAAATAGCGAAAAAACTCAAGAAAATCGGGCAGTGTGAGCGACGAATCACCACCAGAGAACTGACAATGCGATTAAATGTCAGTACAGGTATCATACAATCACTGCTTGCGGAAACTGAAATTAGAAAATTGTGTTCACGCTTTGTGCCACGGTTTTTAACAGTATACATGAAGGGTCGGCGATTGATATGCTGCCAGGAAAACTTAAACCTCTATGAACGTATTGGAGACCGCTTCTTACAGAATATTATGACAATGGATTAAATACCACTTCTCCTTTATGTCACAGAATCAAGACGTGAGTCTCAAGAGTGGAAGCTGCCAGGGGAAGGGTGTTCGAAGAAGATGCGATCATCAACCACTCACAAAAAAGCTCTCATGCTCACCACTTTTTGGTATGCAAATGGTATGATCCTTGCTCATTTTGCGGAAGCTGGTGTTCTTATCAACAGTAAATACTACTCATGGCTCGTGCTACAGGCCAGAAAGCTGAGAAGGAAGAGCAGAGTTTGTTAGTTATATTATTTGCACGACAATGCACCCATCCACACAAGTGGGCTGTCAATGTCATCAATTGAGGGTTATGGCCTCACCCTGCTCTCACTCCCTCCATACAGCCCGGATCTGGCGCCATCCGATTATCATCTCTTCAACCACCTCAAGCGAGCTCTCAGGGGTCAACATTTTGCTACGAAAGAAGACTTGAAGGATGTAGTCTCAAATTTCTTGGTTCAACAGCCACCGAAATTCTTCGGAAGTCTTTCTAGACCTTGTTGTGCGCTGGAAAAAATGTGAATGGAGATTTCTTTGAGAAATGATACCTTTATGACTTGCTTGTTATGAAAAATAAATTTCATTGGAATCGGATTATTATTTTTATGTTAGGCTCACTACTTATTGAGTGCACCACGTATACTGACTTCAAGATAATTATACCACTCCTCCTACGCAGGTGTTGACATGGTACTAACAGTATTTTTTTTATATTCGATTAATTCTAACTTTTATATTCAATTGTAAAATAGCTTTAAATATAAATTGTTTTGCATACGATTATTATTATTTATGTGATTAAATCTGAATTTTAAATATTGATAACTTCCTGAAATTAAAAAAAAATATTATAAAATTTTTATAGATTATGTTTCAATATTTTACAGTTTAAATTTAAAAATGCTAAAAATTTATGAGTTTTCAAAATATCCTCAAATATATTTATAAATATTAATTTGATTTAATTTTTTGGTCGCTACAGTAATTATATGAGCCCGGGTTTCGAGTACGTAATTACTTTATCCATTAAAACCCAATAAAAGTTAGGTGAGAGTATTTGAGAGTAAATAGGAAAGAAACCTGCAACAGTGGTGTGGAATAAGCGAGCACAATCTGAGGAGTCTGAGAAATGATACACCACGGAAGCTGCCCGATAGGCCTGGCGCATGCTTCCAGTAGTTGCATAAGTGCCCATGAGCACGCCTGTGGAGGATTAATGAATGTAAGTCTATGTGATTTGTGTCAATCAACTAACCGATACACCCTTACGACATTCCGCTGCGGTTTTGTACTCTCCCATCACCCCGAACATTGACATGATGCACTGGGCAAATGTCAAGACGCAATTTAGGACGGTCCGAGGCGGTTTGTGGTCATCCTTTACTGCAGTCAGCAACAGCAGGAAAAGACTGGAATGGATTAATCAAAGTAAATGAATATTGGTTATTCATTTTTATTGTTCTCATCCAATAAAAAATACTTTTTCGCATTTTCATTGCACCTCAAAATTTTTGCATTATTATTCATAAATAATTCGGAATTATGCACAATTTTGGTTCCCCGACAAATGCGCTAAAAGGGGATTGCATAAATGTTTTGCATAAATCTTGTAATACTAATAAAAATAGTTTAGAACTTGGATATTTTTTAACCGTATCTTATACAGAAGGTTTTAAAACATTTAAAAATTCTATTTTAAAAGCAGAAGATGATACAATAAATTTAAAAATAATTTCATGTACCCTAAAAAATGAATGTATGTTTATTAATAAATCTTCAACACTGTTAGGATTGTATTCGGGTCGCATGTACCAATATACTAATGAGTTTAACGACACATACATTGGAGAGACTTCGCATCATCTCTGTTAGAGAATCAGGAACACAGTCGTAAGGAAAGTGGAAGTAATACTACTGGATATAGTAAACATTGTAAAGGGGATATAAATACCTATAACTTTAAAATTCTGTGCACTCAATTTAAGAATCATTGGGAGAAAGTGACTCAAATAAGAATTTTGGATCCCAAAATTAACGTTCAAAATGCACTCTCGACAACTTTATTGAGGGTTTTTAAATGATTTAATGATTACATAATCATTTACGGCAGTATATAAGTAAAAGATGATGTTGATTTCAAAAGATGACAGTTAATCTGTCGAAATTAATAAAAAATTTTAATTGGTTTTCGAATTTTAAATTTATTATCAATTTAACAATTATCCAAAAGACACAATCTAAATTCCACTAACTATACGACTTATAGTTTGCTCTGTCAAGTCCTGTTCACGACGGAAATGATCGACCAATGTGTAAATTGTAGGATGATGACAAGCAACAGATGACTGAAATACATTATGCCAACCCTCAACTGAATTATTTTCAAAAACATTTCTTAAATTTATATTTCAAAAATATTTTTAGCATTAACGAATCAATGATAAAAAATTTCAAAAACATTTATGCTGTCCCCTTTTAGCACGGTACGGGATCAAAACTGCCTTAATAATTATAAAGAAATAATAATAATAAAGAAATCATTTCTCAAAGAATTAAAAAATCAATTCAATATTGCTTTTTTATTAAATTGAAACGCGATAGTGTTCTCCAACTTTCGTCTTTCCTTCAATGAGCTACTGGAGTTCGAAATATTTCTGAAAAACGTTATAGAAATCTTCGTAAGAGTTCAGCGTGTGTTAGGATCATATCTACAGACTGACAGACTTACATTTCTACGAGCTATATTTGTCGTACTCATAAAATAAAGTTTTTCTATAAAAACTTTATGTAAAGTGTTTTTTCATTGCTGATGATTGTCATATAAAATAAAATTGGTAAATTATTTAGATTGTGTTTTTTAATTATTTTTGTGATATATAAATATGTGACAAATTAAATAATCTAACAAAAAGTTTATAAAAATTTACAAAAAAGGCAGTTCTGACCGAGAATCTTTAGCGCATTTGTCGGGTCACCCATAATTTTTAATCCAATCATATTTCTTTTCAATTATTAACTATATTTTCTTAAATTTTCCAAAAAGAAATTTTTTTTAATTCTTCGAATAATTTTTATTTATTCATAAAACATAAAGACTTAATTTTTAGAAAAAGTGGGTCCACGTCAATTGGTCGTGGAAAATTTGTCGGGGCGACAATTGGTTCGATAATTTTGACGAGGTAACAATTCGTCGATGATTTATGAAATTTTTGCATGAATTTTTTTTGAAAAAACATGGAATCTGAATTGAGTTTATAAAAAGTTAATAAAAATGGTGACCCGACAAAATAGCGCCAAATTTCCCAACAAAATAGCGCTATGAAAATGAAAAACTCTGGTAAATTTCAGAAAAAAATGAAAAATTCAAAAAAATTTAGAAAAAAATTAAAATATTCAAGTAAAATTTAGAAAAAAAGTAAAAATTCAAATAAATTTAAAAAAAAATGAAAACTTCAATTTTAAAGTATTATTTAAAATATTTAAAGTAAAGTTTTAATTTGATTTTAATCTTAAATAATATTTAATTATTTAAATTTCGATTAAGGAAATGAAAATTAACTAATTTTTCATAGCCAAAAAATATATTTATATTTTCTTTATATTTATAATTATGTTTATATTTTATTCTATTATTTTATATTTTATTATATACAGAATTTTTTTCTAAAATTTACTTGAATTTTTCATTTTTTTAAATTCACTTGAATTAAAATTAATTTAAAATTAAAATTGTTTATTAATTTCGACGGATTAACCGTCATCATCAGAACAACTAAAAAAATCAGTTGTTCTGAAGATAATATCATAAATCCCCGACGAATTGTCGCCCTCAACGAATTTGCGTCCCGACCAATTTCCCACGACCAATTGATGTGTTCCCAGAAATAACATTATTTTTATTGACAATTAATTTTGACGGTATTAACGCGAGTGCACTTAATTTTGTCGAATTAGACTTGTAGATGATCTCCTTGTCAACAATAAAATTTAGCTTTTATCAGACATTAGTAAAACCAACATAGTCAATGAGATAAAGATCAACGGCCAAGAAAATCATAAAGTAAACACGTAAATAAAGATTGGAAGGAAACCTAACGAAGATTATTTCATCAAATAATATGAAGTAATAGAACGGCATTGAAAGAATTGTTCTTCTCAAAATATTTAATTTTAAAAATAAAAAAAAATATTTTTTAAAATTAAATATTTTAATAAGCGGATTAAATATTATGAAAAACCCTGTAATATAACGCGAGAAAATTCATCGATAATAAAGTGCAATAATAAAATAGAAAAATCAATATATAAAAAAATGAAATAACATTATTGTTAAGAGAACTCACACATTTGACAGAACATTTATTACATTCACAATTTTTATCATCTTTATGATGATCAATAGTATTGCTTTCACTTAGATCCATTAATCAATTTTCAATATCTCCCATCATAATCTGAACTAACTTGAGAAATTTATTTTATTTAAAAATATTTAATTTAAATTTGATTGGCTGAAATAAAATATTCTTATAGTCATTTTTAAACTTTAATTTGATTTTAATTATTTAAAAATTTACAAAAATAAAATCATTAAATTTATTTAAAAGTCGCAATAATAAAAATTAAAAATTTGAATATTAAATCTAAATTTAAATAAATTAGGTTCAGATTATGAGAATTAAAATATTAATAAATATAAAATAAAATAATCAATAAAATATAAAATAAATTAATAAATAAAATAACAAATATAACAATAATATAAAAGTAATGTAACATATATAATATAAAATATGTGGTGAGGGATCATGCGAGCATTAAAGACTGAATGAACGAACTGAGGCGCGCATTCGCTCGACGACACGATCAGCTCGTCGCTGTCGACACAGACGATGTGCGAGTGGCGATCGAGAGCGAACAAATGCAGATTCATCCACGAATTGAGCGCCTCGTCAGAGATCTCAACAACCACTCGATAAGCAGCACCGATTCACTCGACAATCCAATCAATCACCTTCGGGAACTTCATGACGCTCCATTGCTGCACGAACTCCCGCGACTCGCTCAGCCACAGCGATAAGTGCATTATTCGAATGTGCGACCGCGTCCGCGATTATTTAAACAAACTCTCTGTCAATATTCATCGGATTCGTGTTCCATTGGATTTGATCACCGATGAGTAATGGTGTTTTTGCTTTAGGAATGACTTCCTGCGGATTTATCATTCATGCTCTGATGATTTATTTTCGTTTTATTCTCGCACCGAATAAATCAATAATGTTCTTTCTACAGGAACTTTTTCTGTTGATTCGTTATTCGTATTTCAGTTATTCATTTTTGATTTATTTTCGCACTTATGAATACTGAATTTCTGTTTGGTTCTTGCAATTTCAATGATAACCGATGTTTTACATATTGACTCTGATTGCATTGCATCTCATCACATCCAACTCAACGACGTTTCACCTCCACACGCAACTACTTCATTACATCGACATTTTCACCAAGCAATTATTACGTAAACAATGCACTCAAATCATTTTTAAAAAAATATAAAATAAAAAAAATTAATTAAAAAATTAAATTTATAAATATTTAATATATACTTATAATGTATTATGTTTACAAATACAAAAATGCAAACCGATTACATATCAATTCCAAACATGGATTAATTATTCAAGCAATTTCTACATTAATACAGAAAAAAAATCAGATTTATCACGGAGCAAATATGAAAATAACACATAGTGCGAAATAAATCTCGAAGAAGCATAAAAAGGTTAGTTAAAGACTAAAATTTTAGCTCTGATCACAGGATCCAATGGTGAGAAATGGCAACAAAATGATGAAAAAATAAAAAAATAAATAAAAATTTGGAAAAGTATATGGAAAAGTATATAAAGTATTTGGAAAAATATAAAAAAGTACGACAAAGTTAGGGTAAAATATGGATACCATATACCCAACGGAGTCAGTTCATTATTGACACCTGAAGTGACGGCCATCGGATCGAGTTGTTACGTCCGACACTCTTATTCGTGCGGAGCTTCACCGGCGGG
>MQRK01253591.1:0-12087 GCA_001938485.1 Girardia tigrina
TATGCAAAGTTTCAATTTAATTGAGCATTGGGAAGTGGTTAAAAAATCAATTACGGGATTTGTACCAGACAAACAAACAGGGGAAGCTTGTATAAAAATGTGTAAAAAATAATGTGTTTTTTATAAATTGTGAAAATTAGTTTATATAATAAATCTATTGTAAATTGTCATCTGATGGAAAATAAGTAATTGACATTGTAAATTTTTTATATGTGATTGAATAGAAATAATTTATCACAGTTAATATGGGTGATTTTTCGAATGAATTTTTCTGTGATTTTTTATGATTGTCTAGAAACAAAGAGTTTCATACTTCTAAAACTACTGCCAACGAATCAACTTTAGTATCGGAGATCAATAGTCTATTTCAATATATGAGAAGTTTGTTGATTTTCATTTGGCTGATCAAAATTTGAATAATATAATAATTTTTATACCATATGATTTTTAAACTATAAATCTTGCATAAAAAGTTTTATATCAATTTTCTTAATAAAATAAGAATAAAAAATAAGTGTTTAAAAGTAAGAATTTTTAAGTATTTGAAATAATATTCAATATTTTAAATGATTTATAATAAAATTTTTTTATTATTAAGAACACTAATATTATTTACAATACTTTTATTGACATCAAAACTCGAATTGTGTATAGGACACATCCACAAAAACTTTCGTAGTTAGACATCATTCTCGATTGATAAAATAAAATTATATCTATATGAACAAATTTAAATTACACTTCCTTACGAAGACAATTAAAAATTATTTTCAAAAATATTTAAATTCATTTTTAATATATTATTGAGGATTAAATAAATCTTTACGTTATAATCCCTATTTAAAAATTTTAAATAACCTTCAAATATATTTAAAATATTCTGATTAAAATTAATACAAATTTATTGAATAAAATATATTAATTTAATTTAAAAGTTGCTATTTACATTTAAAAATTGTCCAAATAATCAAAACATTTCAAATATCAATCTTCCATCTGGGTTGGTGTTACAATACAAATCTTAAATGCATTATGATCAGTCTGAAGTAAAATTTTCTTTCCATATAGAAAAGTTTCAGTGTTTAATGGAGTCGAATGTGACTCACAATCTACGAGTAATGTAATACCCCAATTCAAGTTTATTAATTACTTGTTCTAAACAAAATCCACTTTTTTCAGAAATTACTTCACCAATGGTATCAAAACTGGCATACGTAACTAGAGTAAACTGTTTTTCGAAAACTGTGTGTGTGCTGATATTGGTGTCTACATTAGTTATTCTTTTAATTTTTTTTCAAAATCCATTTTACATTCTTCTATCCAGAGCTGTTTCTTTTCTTTCTTGTTTTAGCATTAGTTCCATCGTACGTTTCTGATCCTTAGATGTTAGGATTAAAACAAACTGTATTTTACATCAATTTACTGTAATTTATTTTCTTCATTAATTTTCTTAGGTAGTTTGTTAATATCAATTAATAGGGAGAGTACGCATTTCGACATACATAAACCAGACATTACACAAATTTTATCAAACATACAATACAAAATAATTGAGGCCGATTGTCATTAATAATCCTTTACAACTAAAGAATCTATTTGTAATTTAATGTGGAGAATTTTGTTCTTTTAATAGAAGAACCACCTGATGGAGTTCTATTATTGACGAAGTATTTAATGATTTTATAAATACTTACTATAATTATGTTTTAATTACTCTAATCAAGGAATCTAATCGATTTCCGATGTTTAGTCTTAAATGTTGGGTAGATTGAAGCTTTTTTAATATGATTAAATAGTTATGGGTCAAATAATAAATCTTAAGAGAACAATCTTAAACCAAAGCCTGTAAAATCTCAATTCCCGTTGAAACGAACCTAGTCTAAATAAAACGCTAAATAATCGCATTTAAATGAACCAATTCAAAAATTAATTTCATTTAATAGCAAAAAAAAATAATTCCAGAAAATCCTAAGAAATTTCTCTCACAAATAATTCGACAATTAGAAACAATATTTAAATCCAATTAAAAGTATTTCCAAAAAAACATTAAAATGACAATTTTCAAAAAACAGAAATTTTTTTCTCATCAGTTTAATCTCCTGGATGTCGTTCTCGCCTCCCTCTTCCAATAATTCTCACATGATTTTAATAAGGTGTTAATTATTGCCAAAGAAAATTCTTCTCTCTTTGACAAGTTGAAATATTTTACGAATACAAATTTAATATTTCTCAAACTTTTTTTAAATAAAAATTGTTATAAATTCCCACACACACTCTCGGACAAACAGACAGACAGACAGACAGACAAACAGACATACAATCATTCACATGAATACAGAAACCGAAAGACATAATGGAAAAATCTCAATTGAAAAATTTTATTTATATCATTCATCTCGAAGGGGTTCGAAACGTTGATCCAAGTAAATAATATATCCGGATCAAATATCACGTTTAGTTGATTCAGTTCGATATAAAGTTATAAGAATAGATAAAAAAGAGAGTATCACAAAAGATTCATATTGATTTCCATCCTCAACCGAGCTTTTCCCAACCACAACAATAAATCAATAGATAAATATATACTTCATTAAATCATCACGTTGTCTTGTATCAAACAACAAAAACAATTTCTTCATTTCTCAATAAGAAACTTTTTTAGAAAGAAAATTTTAATTAATAATTAATTGCAATTAAAAAAACAGCTATCTCTATATTTTTCAGGGACATTTTCCTTTTTAGAGGAGATTTTATTCAATTTGAATCTGACTGTTTTATGATAGCAGTTCCCTTTTGTTTTTCTTTTAATAACTATATTTATGTTATCAGTAAATTTGTTAAAAATATTTTATATTTATACTTCGATAAATTAGATTTTAAAAGATTAAAGTAAAAGTAAGTGGCGCATATAAGATAAGAACACCAAAATGATTCTCTATACTTTTATTATTATGACTATTAAGAACACCAATTTGACTTTTAATAATTTTATGAATATAATTAGTTTGATTGTCCTCAAGACAATCTTTGTCAAAGCTTTCTTACGATTACATTCTAACTAATTGATTAATGACTTTAATCTGAGCAGATAAAGGATTATATAAATTGTTAAAATATTTATTCAAAATTTTATTGGTTAAAAATTAAAATGATAATTAATTATTTAAAAATATTAATTTAATTTATTTATTTAAAAATTGTAAATAAAATTAATAAAGTTATTTAAAATTGTACAATTATTTCAAATTAAAAATAAATTTAAACATTACATATTTTCAGATTTTAAGAATTAAATTATTAATCATCCATCTGGGTAGGAGAGACACAATTCCAAATCAACTTACAACATTCAAACACAAAATTTCGAAACATTCAAAATATTCCTCACAATGACAATTTAAATTGTCTCAGTAGCAACTGTCAACAAAATTTTCATTATTTGGCATGAAACTAAATAATTAGGATTTTAGAATGATTTGTTTTCAAATAATTATTCGAACAAATATTTCAATTTGACACAATTAAATTAATTTCATTTTAAAACTTTTAATCAAACGATTTTAAAATGAGCATAAATTAGACCATCGTCGTGGCATCTTGGTCCGGGATCATAAAGGAAGCAATTTTCGTGATTATCATCGAGCGCATCGCCGATAGGCTTCCAAAAGTATTGAGTGCCAAATCGGGATCGTTGAGAACAAGCCAGAGCACTTTTCCTGATCCACAAATCTCATGTATTAGTTAAGAAAATTCACCTAACTGCCAATTTCTCTCAGCCGCTATTTTTTTCTTAACCTCATGAATCAGGGGATATAAAATTGACTTTTTCAGATTTAAATGGGATAATTTTAGAAAGTGTTTAATTTAGAAAAATACATGCTTTTAAATATTCTTTTAAATATCAATTATTGTTTAAATATCAGATAAATATCAATTATTGGCGAATTAAAAATCAAGGAAATTGACCATGAATAACATATCCAAAAATATGAGTCAGACTTACAATCAGTGAAAAAATCGAAATTATACGGTATTGTGACGCAAATCCACACGTAACAGACAATCAAATTGTGTCCATGTTTGAGCATAAATTTAAAAAAAAGTTTCTCGAAGGACGATTAATGATTTAAAAAGAAAGAAAGACGATTTATTAAAAAAATGTGAATTTAGAATCAAAGGATAAATATCGAAATTCGATATTAAAAATATGGAAAAATAGACGAGGAATTATCTGCACGGATAGACTTTATTGATTCTGCGGGAGGAATAATTAATGACAGCATATTAATAAACAAAGCTTTATCGATCGCAAAGACTCAAAATATCATGGACTTCAATAATCAGTTGAATGGCTGCTAAAATTTAAAGCAAGACATGAACTTAAGCTGAGGAAGTTACATGGAGAATCTTTTACAACAACACTTCCAAATAATGAAGATTTTTAAAATGTTTTAAATAGTAAAATTCGTTCTTATGGTCCGGATAATGTATACAATGTCGATGAAACTGGCATTTTTTATAAACTCATTCCTTCTAAAACTTTGTGTAAAAATGTGAGAAGCGGGTATAAAATATTGAAAGATAGAATATCTGTTCTTTTGTGTACAAATATGACGAGAAAGAATAATCCAAAACCTGTAGTCATCGGGAAATTTAAAAAACCACGTTGTTTTAAGCAATCTCCTATTGAGACATATGTAAAATATGTAAATTCATTAAGAGCTTGGATGACAGCCGCAATTTTAACAAATGGCTGTTGGAATGGGATTTGGAACTTTGGAAGACAAGAACAAAAATTTTATTGGTTATTGATAATTGCCCGTCACATCGTGTTGATATTGATATAAAATCCATAGAAATTTAGTTTTTTTCAGAAAATTTAACAGCAGCGCTACAGCCGTTAGATCAAGGAGTAATAAAGCGTTTGAAATCAATTTTTAACAATAAAAAATTGTCCGATATTATTGAAAAAGTTGAAAGTGGATGTAATGTTTTTGATTCTTACAAAAAACTTACAATAAAAGATGCAGTAGTTTGGATAAGTTTTGCTTGGCATGAATTAACAACTTCGNCAATTGCAAATTGTTTTAAACATGCTAATTGGTATTGGGAAACAAAAGATATAGAAATAAATGATCAATACAAAGTTGATGTATTTGATGAATTTATACTGAAAACTAATATCTTGGATTCTATTGATAACGTTATTATTATTCCTTGAATAGGATAATTGAAAAAAAACTGTTAACTTCTTAACGCATGGGATTTTGAGAATAGTTTTGCTCATATGATTGCTCCCGTAAAAATATAAGGAAACGCTGACGTTTCACGAATTTCTCTCTGTTTGCTAAATCGAACTTCATTTGAGTGCCTTCCTTCGCCTCTTCCCCCTGCTCTACTGTACTAAAGTACAAAACTTGCTTGCCTCGAGACATTCATATTTTCAAAAACGACTGATAACAAATCTTATTCCTTGAGCCTTAACACCGATCGTAACAAATCGTAAAGTGTATGCCACCAGTTTGACACAATATATAATTTATATATAATTTTAGTTCCGGAAAATTTGGAATAATAAGTTTTATAATAAATTATGTCCCGTAACTGAAAGAATGTCTGTTATAGATAAAAACATACTTCACGTTCATTTTAAATGATTTCAAACCGATATATTAACCCGTGACTACCGGAGACCAGTATATTGGTTTACGGCTTATAACTTTCGAACGAAGAGGAATTTTTTAATGCGGTTTTTTTCTAAATATTACTATTAACTTTTCTAGTCCAGCTCTCTCGCTCTCTAGTCCAACTCTATTCAATTTATTAAATCTGGAATTTATTGGAACTGGAGCATGTGGAACAGTGAGACAAATTCGTAAAGGATTACCAAAACTCACTGGAAAATCAAGAAAAGAAGATGTTCAATGGTTTTCGTCTTCAGCTCTTCTAGCAATGAAATGGAAATACAAACGAGATGTCTACATGTTATCGACTGTAAATAGTACAAATTTCTTGAACAGTGGAAAAATTGATAGAATAAACGGAACATAAATTATGAAGCCCACTGTAGTCATGAAATATGCGCAAAAAATGGGAGCTATTGATGAAACTGACATGCAGATATCATTCTCTGCTTCAATTAGGAAAACTTTGAAGTTGTATAAAATACTTCAGAGATATGGTCCTTCAGAGAGAAATAGAGTTGGTAGACTTTCTAATGCTCCTACATATTTTAGATTAGTTGCTCGTAATTTTCCCGACAATGTTCCACAAGATCCAAAGAGTAGAGAACAATGTAGAAGAAATTGTATTGTTTGTACTGCGAAACAAATTCGACAACGAAGTTATTTCATATGCCTTGACTGTAATGAGTCATTATGCGTACAAAATTGTTTCCGAATTTACCACACTAAGCTTCATTTTGATATAGATGAGTGATAAAAACCAATTCTAATCAGTAAAATATAAAAATACTGCCATATTCATTGAAAACTCTTGTTTGTAGCTCAAAAAACTCATTTTTGCAACTCTTGCGTAATTTTTCTAAGGTAATTTCTAAGTCTTTTTTAAATTTTTTTCATATTGAATTACCTTTGTTACATCTAGAACTTCTAAAAAATTAACATATCTCCAAAAAAAATTCGGTAGTCAACGAGTTAATATTAAATTATTAAATATATTTTTGAGAAATTAATGTAATTAATGTTGTGATTATTTCAGAAGATCATTTGAGCGTGTCCGACTGAAAATATAAAATCAGACTCTGTCAATAGCCGAATATTTGATTTTTTTGCTTTGTGAATAATAAATTACAAAGGGATAAATTGTCTTTTCAAAGTCTTTGATCAAGCAATGATCTTCCCAAACGAATATTTGAAAATTAATTAATTATTAATCTGATGAAAGAAACCTACATTTTTCAGTCTAATTCTGTATTAAATTAAATAAGTCCATAATAAACACAACATTAATCGAGTTGAGACTGAAACTATATGAAAATACCTTTAGGGGAACTTTATGTCCATACCAGCACAACGTCGACTCTCAAACCTTTTATGATTAAAATATGATGAAAATTTTTTATAATCATAAATATCTTCACGCATAAGACCCACGAGTCATGTGTGATTTTATCTACGCTGCACGCCACTTGCAGGGTTTAAAATCGGGTGAGGTATGCTAAAAATATTTTACACGAGAAAAACTAGCATTCCACGATGATAACCAATGGGCAATGTGTTATTTTACCTTCAACAAATGCCTCTTGTGAGGAAAGAATTCTGCAGGTTATATGCGTAAAAGTACGGTACATATACTTATTTATTTATTTACAATAAAACTGCTATAAAAGAATAACAGAAACTATAAGAAAAAGTCAGACTACAAAATAGACATTTACGTGAATAATTGATAAATAATTTTGAAAAAAATACTTTTCAACAAAATTTATATTTGATTTTAACAATTTTCAAATATCCAAAATAAGGAGCACCCCACATTCCCTGACGTTTAAAATTCTGCCTGATACCAAATATGATTGTTCTTTTGGGTATTAAAATAATGGTTATCTATTTGTCATTATATCGATTTTAGAAACCGGTCCCTGAAGGTTTCCTTAATTAATAATTGAACTTCATGTCCAGTGATAAGACTAAGAAGTCTTTAGACTCCTATAAAATCTAATTAATTTATTTTGCTATGAAATGTACCGTTAAGATATGTGTTTTTTGAATGAAATAAATCTTGTTTTATAGCAAGTCGCAAGTCTTTTGAAAAATATATTCCGGATTGTAGAAATCAATTATTCATGAACTCCAGGAAATATACAATATAGAATTTATGGTACCCTTCTATAACTTGATAAGAAGGTTTTTGTTTGAAGAAATGCTTTTGACAATCAAAAATGTAGAAGACAAACAAAGTCAAACAAGAATTATTAGATTAACTTTAAATTTTCATGATAAAAATTTTAGTTCTTAATATTGTAGAATTAAGAAGCTGCATTAGAGCTTTCACTATTTGTGATGGCTAAAAAGATAGAGAAACAAAAAGTGATAATAATAATCTTTACTTCTTCAAAAATAATATTACAGCTTTTAATATTATTTCATCTTCTGTTGTAAAATATTATAAATGATTATTATTGTGAGGGATAATTTGGAATGTTTTAAGTTTGTTGTTTGTATGCTGTTTAGATTTGTGACTCTCCTACTCAGATTGGATTGATATGTTATTTGATTGATTATTTGAATCTAATGAAATTAATTTAATGATATTAATTTAAAGTACTAATTAATTAAAGTTTGATAATTATGAATTTTAATAATATTTTCAGTAAACGATTTTAACTTATTAAATTTAATATATTTTAAAAATTAATGTTTATTTAAAAAATTACATTATGCCTTTTTATCCAATAAAATTATGAGAAATTAAAATTTAATATTAAAATTTCCCATTCATTGCTTTTTAGATTTGAATACATTGACAAAAAACTATATCAATCAAAGAAAGATGACCTCCGATAATTGTTGTGAAGAATCTGTTTGTGTTGTAAATAAATGTTTGCATTCAAATTGTGATGTTGGTAATAATTATGATACATATATTATTCATGTGTCGGTAGTTGATGACCTGAAATGATCAAAGAGTACTCTCTTTATCAGGTACATTTTTGTTTCATAATTATGAGAATATAGTTCATTTACCATTTCACTGATTTAAATAATTTGGATTTTTAAAAATAATGAAAATTTATAATTATTAAAACATGTTAAACACAATTATTTAAAGCTTAAATTTATTGTATTTGGTATCACGGTTTTCAAAATCGACAATTTGATAATGTTTATGTTCCATAAACCTTCTAAATCAACAGTAATATCGAAATAAATAGGGAAATAAATATTTAAATCTTAGTTCGAAATCATTAATTAAAGTCATGAGTTTAACTCATAACACATAAAAATATGTTTCTATATCAATAACGATTTTTAAAACACTTTTTCGAGGAACTATTTTCTTATTTTGCACAAATCAGAAATAAATAAGTATAAATATAAATATGATTTTATAATCGTCATAAATTGATATAAATATTTTTAATTAAAAACTTTATTTAAACTTATTCATTTTAAGGGTCTAGGACAAAAATCCCCGATTTTCACGAGCGATTTTTCTTACGGAGACTCACGGATTTCGCTTCACTCGCTTCTTGATGACCTTGAAATTTACAGAGAAGTTGATGATACACTTTTTCCACTTCCAAACGCTGACCATTGTGACCAATTTCCTTGAATCGGCGAACAACACACCATACCATCATCTTTGAAAAATCGAGCAAACGAACAATTTGGCATTGACGAAACAGCTCCTCAATTGCATTATGTTTATTCGACATGCTGAAAATACAATAAGTCAACACACAATATTATTCAAAATATAGTCCTTAGTACACAAAAACATGGAGAATCAGATAAAATAATAATTATGTGAATATATTACAATACTTTAATGTTAGGTCGCATTAAAGTTTGTAATGCTTTTTCGCTACAACATGTATTCGAAATGTTCTAATAAATGTGAATATTAAAACAGTATATTTAACTCATAATTATACCACAATAACCCACAGTAAAGAAAATATCGTAATAATTGCGTTGTTAAGTCCTTTTTACGATAAAGACTTTCATAGGGTTCAACATCATTGACTACTTCTGCTTTGTGAGGAATGTTTTGAATTGCTTGTTGATATTGTGCATGTAGAATGTTGATTCGGATTGTGTCTCTCCTGCACAGATGGATGATTGGTATTTTCTTTCATTCCTACTAATTGAAAATAATTTAATTTAATTTTAAAGTAAAAAGATTTAAAATAATTTTTGAATGTATTATTTAATTTTTAATGTAATTTAAAATGTTAATATATTAATTTAATATGTACTTTTTTAAAAATGTTTAGATTTAATTTTAAACAATTAGAATCTTTATAATTAATAATTTTTAATATTTTTTTTTCATTTTTCACCTTTATCAACAGAAACGAAAACTCTATTTCATAATTTTTATTATTAAATTTAAACAAATGGTATAATGAAACAGTAACTTGCCTTCCAGTGTTCAAGATTTAGACGAAATTTCTCATATTTTAACCTTCTTATTCGGTAGCTTGTTTTTTAATATTCTCAGATCATTTTGTATTATATTGGTTTGCCTAGAATAACCTACCTAGGTAAATTTCTGTTAGAACAATAGTGATTGTTATTCAATTCAGGGGGATCATCATATATGGGGTTTCCAAAACAAGTTGCTATTATGAAATCACACGAATATTTGTAAGAGCAAAGACAAGCACTTCATCGAATAGATTAAAAATCTTTGATTCTTGCAGTAACCGAAGCTGTATCGTCTTCCAGAAAATTATATAATACCACTTGCTTTGTAATTGCGAAATTTGTGTAATATAGAGGTGCAAACCTTTCCAACATTCCGATATTGTAGAAACGCATTAAATTCTTGACCTTCAAATTGTATCCCTCTATCTTAATGCATATCCATTAAGCTAGGAAATCCATTAATGTATATAAGGACATCAAGTAGGAAACAAAATTTTATGCAGTTGGAAAACACATGAGAAAAGCAAATAGATAATGCAAATATTCACCGACTATCGTCAGAATGAACTTGTGTCCTGAATTAATTATTGGAAATGAATGAATGAAAAGTCAATGGATAAACTTTATCAGATTTAACTGATCGTTCCAAAGCTCTTGATGGTACTTTAATACACTGGGAATCAGTTTAGCATAGACTAGGGGTCGGCACGTTTAGTAAAAATGGTAAACGTTTAAACGCAATCCGTTTAAAGAATTAAACGTTTGACCATCGTTTAACCGAAAATTCAAAAGACGAAATGAGTACTTTTAATGTATGAACAAAAGCAATGGTATAGCTTAAGGAAACTTCAACGGCTTTCACTAAATTAGTTTTTTCTAGAATTAATATATATTTGGTATATATTAATATATAATACTTGTATTGTTTACTCGATACAGTCGCTGAATGTCATGTGTACAAACAATCTATTTGTGATTTGTATGTTTTTGCTGGATGTAAATAATTGAGTTATTTACATTCACTAATAATCAATGAAATTACACTGACTTGATCTGAATTGAATTAATTCAAAGGCTGCGTAGCTCGAACCATGCTCAATAATTGATGAAATAAAATTTTTTATATATGTAAAAATATCATTTTTTAAATTTCTTTGTATTATAAGAAATCAATTAAATACATATTTTTTGAAATCTTTAATTTGGTAAAAATTATTTTTTGGTAACCACAATAAGAATTTCTGGTTGCATCGATGCATATTTTAATAAAAATTATAATTTTCTTGTTATTTAAAAGAAAGGGGTTTTCCGTTGTCTGCTGACAGTGATTTCATTGATCAATTATTTTAATTTTACCTTTTTGAGAGGAAGGAATCAAAAGTATAAATGGAAATACTTCATATATCTTTCGACCAATATTTTTTTATATTTGTATCTTATAAAAATAATTTTATTTTTCGTTCTTTCAGCTAAATTTAAAAAAAATTATTGAATTGATTTTGCCAATTTAACAATAACATTTGAAAATTGCTTATGTAACAGATAATATTAGCAGGAAACATGAAGACGAATGTTAAGTCAGATTTGATAAACCTTGGCCATTATCAGCAATTAACATTTGGTGATGGTCAAAGATGATCAAAATATGTTCCATATTACCAATAATATGGAATATAATATGTTCTTTTTTAAACGTTTCTTCTTATTAAACATTTAACACGTACTTTTAAGAATCCTATTTTATAAGTAATAATATATCTAGGTTCTTTTTTCTTTTATTGAAAGTAAATATTAATCCCTTCATATTGCACAATCAATTGTGTGATCGCATTGCGAATTGATGATGCAACTGCCCTTGTTAAATTACAAATAATAATAAAATGGCGGAAATGTATATTTACATATACATAATTAATTCTTAATGAGTTATTTATTTTCTTCATCCTTACTTTACGGACGAGTATTACTGAAA
>MQRK01253592.1:4818-19266 GCA_001938485.1 Girardia tigrina
ATCAAAGGGGAACAGAATATAATAATATTATGGCTTTAAGGATATTTAGATGTGAAATTAGAAATTCTTTAAAAAGACGTCAAAAACAAACAAAAATAACAGATTTTTTTTAATTTGTACATATATAAAATTATGTATATTTTGTTATATTTTGATGTTTTAATGATGTTTCATTTTATGATTTATGATAAAATATTATATTTTTACTTATTTTTTGGGGTTTCCTGATAAATAATGAATATAAAAATAATGTGTGAAAGATTTATGTTGTGTAGATGATATTTGTATTCGAAAATAAAATAAAAATTTGATGATTCTGATTAACCGTGTTTCTCAATTAACCGTGTCCATCCTCCCCAGCATTAGCCCGGATAATCGAGAGTGCACTGTATATTGGAAACCCAAAAATCTGTTAAATCAACTGGTACCAATTGTATTATCAGCAGGGCACTCTGTTTACCGCGGCCCGCGGAATTTCACACCACGTTGCGTAAATAATATTTTGTCACGGAATTTGCTGCTGGCCGCGAAAAAAAGTTTACATTTAAAGCAATGTACTGAATAAATCCATTTATAATTATTAATAATAGACTAAAATGAATCGCAAAAGTTTTGAAAAAGTATTTTTACAGTAAAAAAATTATAATTATTTCATTAAACACAAGCAAAAAAAATGATAAATGTTAACAAATCTTGCGGTTCATTGTGAGAGACTGGTTCGTGTTTTGAAATCTGCAGTCAAGATGTATTATGGCCGTAAGGATATACAATGAGATAACAAATATTCTGTCATGACTGTACAACCTAGGTTTGTCATACGCAACAAACACCTGCGAGAAAGTGATGACTAATGCGGCATCAAATCTGTCCGAACACATTGAAGATACTAAACAGCCTGCTATCGACCTTTTCAAAAGCATTCGATTGTTTGGCCACAAACCATTGCCATTGCTATCTCGTGAAATGAGCGACTTCAACATTCCATTGCTGTCCGCGGTTGCAGACGAATGGAAAATATATCTTGACGTGGTTGCTCGAGAGAAGGTATGTGAAGAAGTTGTCTGTCTAGAATGCCTTCTGAAATATACTTCTGAAGCTTCGCGCTTTGGCAAGAGCATATTTGGCTATTCCATTTTTGTTCGTTGACGTTGAACGCTCGTTTTCCAAGTATGGCTCTGTGCTGAGCCCGTTGAGAATGTCACAAGGTACTAGAGAACTTGAAGGCTTACTAATCCGTATTTTTTAAGAACAGTTAGTCTAATTAGACTAAATATAGCTATATTTATAGTTATGAAATATATTGGATAACTATTATATTGTTTTTTAAAATTTTGTTCTTTGTATTTGTGTATGCTTCAAAATCCCCTTATCACATCGGTTTTTCACACCGTGCCGCAGAAAACAGAGGGGTTTAATTATAAGCGATGTGAATACAATATAAAGATGCTTAATTGAAAGACGATACTCCGAATGCAGGAAAGATTCGTCCATATATTGATAACCAGGATAGTAAAACTCTCGTCAAAACATTAGTTATAGATAAATTTTATGCCAAGAAAAAGAATGTGATTAATAAAGACGACTGGAAGTTGTAATTCATAGAAAAGGAATATCTCTGGACTATGGTTGTTGTGGTTCTTGGTTAAGAGAACAAAATGCGGCCATTATCAGGGACCTAAATGAGGATTGTGGAAATCAATTAACGATCCAGAAGTGAAACCGATCCGCAATCAACGACTCGTCAAATACACATTCCTCACAATTTCAACACAGAAATCTTGGAAGTGATGATTATTCTCGAATCGGCAATCATAGATCGCAGAGGAATTTTGAGGAAACGCCGGGACGTCTCCTAACCGTGGCTCTCCGGATTGAACGAGGAAGAATGTATGTGTGACTTTTACAATAAATAAAACACTCTGTTATTACTTTTAAATCTTTATTTACAAACACAAACTAATTATTAAAACAAATTAGTTTTATTTTTATTATTTTAATGACAAATTAATTATTTGTCATAGTATGTATATTTTTATATACGGTTAAATTATCATTACTACTATAAAATCGATAAATACATCTTCCCATCTCTGGCGTACCGTAGTTGTATCATGTTCGGCAAACTGTGCTACTAAAATACAAATATTTATGTAATTCATCAGAGTGTGCACCCATATTATCGACATACTTGCCATTTGAGCGGCAGCTTGTTGACGCCATTTAAATAAAAATTTGGTTGGATGGAATCTATAAATTCCTGGAAGGCCATTTTTACGGAATATTCGGAATTGAATGTTTTTCCTCTCAAAAAGTTGTTCAAATTGAGGAAGAAATGTTTGTCAGTTGGGACTAGGTCTGGTGAGTATGAGGATGCAGAAGGATGATGCAGAAGTTCCAACTCAAGTTCCTGTAGTTTTGTCATAGTCTTAGGTACAGTATGGGGTTTCGCATTGTCGTGAAGCTAGATTGGGGTCGACCTTTTTAACAAACACGGCTATTTTTCTTTGAGTTTCCACATCATATCTTCCAACTGCGTACAGTTCAGCATAGTGCAAAAGTTTGGAATATTAGATGAAATACCTGCCAAATGAAAATATATGCTGAAAATATACTTGCAGTAGACTAATAATAAATAATAACAAGTTTCTTTGTGATTTGGTGCTATAAATAGATTTCTTAGAAATCCATTATTGTATATTGTACAGAGAGACAGGCATTGCTTTTTCATTATTCTTTCAAATGACTCGCGGGAAAGAGCTTTTACCACATCAGAGGTCGCAAATAGTGACATTCCATGAATGTGGTATCTCCCAAGTTGATATTGCAAAGACGATGAAACTGACTCAATCTGTGATTAGCAAGACATTGCAAAAGTATCACTTGATATCGTCGTTTTTATTAGCTTCTTGTAGTGGAAGATCGCCAGTGATAAGTCAGAGAACAGATGCAATGATTCGCCGCCTTGCAGTTGGTTACCCCATGTAGTCTGCTACCGATATTGTGCGACAGCTGCCTGCTCCTATATATGTGGACACTGTAAAACGTCGTTTACGACGATGTGGTCTACATGCGCGATGTCCGGCGAAGAAACCACTTCTATCAGCAAAGAATCACCGTGATCGCATTGCATTCTGTCGACGCTTTCTCCACAGGACTCCTGCAATGTGGGAGAATGTGTTATTTAGTGATCAAAGTCTATTTCATCAGTTCCAAGCATTTCCTCGGTATTTTCGCCACCCTATAAATACTCGCTCCGTTCCTCGATTTACTTAACCAACTGTTCGTCATTCAGCTTCCATTGACAACATCTGGTTTCTACCTCCTAATACCGCAATGCACGCTGTTACATACCTGGTTGTGCTCCAAAACCACATGGTGAAATCAATGCATCGTCTAGGAACAACAGCAATCCAACATGATAAAGCTCCCTATCATACTGCGCATTTGGTCAAGCAGTGACTGCAGGATGCTAACGTTGAAGTAATGATGTGGCCTAGACAAAGTCCCGATTTGAATCCCATAGAAAATCTGTGGTAAATCATAAAAAGGAAGGTCGCTCTTCGTCTGCTGACAGGTTTGCAACATCGAAAGAAATTATTCAGGATGTGTGGACCACTACAATTTCCTAGGAGGAAAGCGACAATTTAGCAGCTTCTATGCCACAACGCATTCGGATAGTATTGAAGAACAAAGGAGGTCACTACAAGTATTAGAGTGTATATATAGACAGTTAACATTGACATTTACATTATTTTGTTTAATTCACATGATGTTTGTTAGTTCCTGTTGTCCATATCAATACAGTTATATTACAAAGCTACTGATGATACAGTATTCCAAACTTTTGCACGATGCTGTAGACGTCTGCTGTGATCGCCGAACCAGGATTCATGAAGTCATAATGGATCACACCTGCAGAAGACCACTAAACACTCTCAATCAGCTTCTTTTGATAAATGTTGTGCTTTTGACTGTGTTTGGTATTTAATTTGTGTCCACTGAACTTACTAAACGTTCGCGATTATCATATTGGATCTACTTTTCGTGACAAATGACGATTTGATTCAAAAGTGATCACATTTATAACGAGAAAATGCCATCAAACAACTATGCAAACAACGTCGTGTTTCTGCTTTCCATTCAATTCATTTGGAATTCACTTATCATTATTATTTGCTTTGTAACAGCAAACGTTAGGGATAAATCAGGAACACTCTGTGATGGATCCGACTCCACAGTTACCTTTAGTTCACCATTGTCTACCTACGTTCCTGGGTGACCCCGATACTGATTTTTGAGGTTAAAATTACCTTTCATGAATTTCCTGAGCTAATTTGAGACTGTCTGCTGCTTAGCATTGCATCCGAATATAATATTGATGTTTCGAATGGTTTATGATTCTGAGTTTTTACATAAGAACTCGTGCTAAATAATAGTTTGAATTTCTGGCTTTTCCTTTTTTAAAATACTGATTATTAAAACAAGTTCAATAATGTTAATTAATTTTTATTGGTGTGTTCAATAGCCAAGATATGTAATAAACAAACAAAAATGAGGTACAAAATATTAAGTGATTGTCAAATTATAACTATTTGAATTTATTGTAATCATGACTGGAAATTTCATACTTGACAGCTTTATATCATTATTTATTTTTATAATTGTGAAGGACGGGCTCATTCTTTAAATTTTTGAATAATTAATTTTTGTAAATAATCTCTAAAAAAAGAAAAAAACATTTAAAATCAAAAGTTATGAAACAGTTATAACAAAATATCTTAATTAATTTAAAAAAAGAGTTATTTTTAAAAATAATTGAATTTTAATTATTTTGCATTTATTTTAAAAAATTATTTCGAAGAATAACTTTATGAAATTTTTGTTGTCAAAGATGTAATAAAAAAAGAATTTAGATTTAAAAACCAGTTAGAAATTCTGCAAATTAAAATTCGATAAATAATTAATAAAATATATAATATATAAAAACTGCTATTAAAAATTTTATAATTATTGAATCACTATTAAATAATAATAAATGTAAATATTGCTTAAATAAAATATTTTGGTATTTTAAATTCATCAAGTGTATTATAAATCGTAATCTGTATTTCAAATAATAAAAATTGTATTTTAAATTTAAATATTGATAATAAATAATACGATAAACTCTTTTGTTTGGTTAAAATAAATTTTGATTTTATACTGATTTTAAATTAAATTTTATCAAATAATATAATACTAATCTATAAAATTAATGAAAAATTGTAATTTCTAAAATCGCATTTTAATAAATAGCTTATCAGTATTTATAATTCCATATTTTTATGTATAAGAAATTTGGTCGAAAGAAAACAAAAAGTTCCTCAAGAAAAATTGTTTAAATAATTGCTATTTGTGTTATTAATAAATTTTTGGTGTTAATGAATTCTAATATTGATAAAGAACCCAACAATAATTATCGACTAATCTTTGAACCTACCACCTGGTATAATTTTCAAAACTTTTACTGCTTATTTTTAGATGAGTCTATTTTCTTATTAGCTCTCTTATAAACTAAATTTTTCTACGTTAGGAAACATGAATATAGATCGTATTGAGTTCTCTTATTTTCTTTAGACATCAGTGAACTGGAATATTACATGTACCCGGACACGCTGGGAATATTCACCGGTCTCTATATGAAAGTCGGCAAGTATGAAGTAGCGAATAATTATTTTTTCTTTAAATGTTTATTTTTGTTTTATTATTTATTACAATGTTCATAAATATTGACTGTTTGTCAGTAAAATACCGCTATATCACCAACTGAAATAAAAAAAATATGGGCTTTGTATTATCATAAAATAACACTAGCCCCGATAATAATTCCATATAGTTCCCCTCCAAGAGAAATTTTTGCAAATAATTTCTTTGCCATTATTTTAAATTTATTTATCATTATATTTTATGAAAAGAAATTTTCAAGAAAAATATTTCTTATGAAAAAAAATGTATTTTGAAAATTTTAAATAAATAAAAAATAAATAAGAATTTGGAGAGAACCGATAGATCATCTACACAACTGTTATTTCTGCTTTGCTTTATCCGGACATTCCTTGTTCGATGGTCCCACTTCCACATTCTTCTAAGCTTCCCATTCCAATGCCACCTCAAAACATGCAGGTGTCTACCACAGACACCAGCTCAGACAGCGACCATGATGCGGCTGACGTTTTCCACGCTCGTGATGAAAGAACACCATACTTTCCTAACCAAGATGACCTCAATGACTTGGTAGGAGATCTTGGTCTCTCTAAAGCTAAAGCCGAAATTTTGAAATCACGACTGAAACAGTGGATTTTTTTAGATGACAGTGTACAAGTTACATGTCAAAGAAAACGGCATCAAACATTTTCCATATTTTTCACTCTTCAAGATGATCTTTGCTACTGCCATGATGTAAAAATTTTATTTCATGCCATTGTGTCGGTATCAAGGACAGTACAACGAGAATGTGATGGGGGACTATATATGGAGACATGTTCGTGACAGTGACAATCAATGAAACAAGTCTACAATCGTCAGTCTAAAAGAAAATGCAATGTTTAAGTTTTATCACCGTATATATACTTATACAGTGTATTGTATGTACAAGGTTGTAAGTCTCCATGTGAATTTAAATCATTTTATTTTTATATTATATCTGGTATGAACTATTAATGTACTGATCACAAAAACAAACTTTGTTCTAAATGAATATTATTTTCAATTATTTGGACGTATAAGTTGGCAAAAAGTAATAGTTATTTTACTAACACGAAAATTGTGTTGTTCAGTGTAATCCTTTTTTTAGTAATCTAACATGACTGTGAACACAAACATATGTGATTTCGGAAAAAAATGTATAAGCTATTTTACCAAACATATTTTAAAAATATATATTACATTAATAGATAAAAATAAGTTTAATTCTTTTTTATGTTTTTCGTAAAATAATTTTCGGAATTACAATTTTCAAAAATAATTTTATTTAATCAATTTTCTTATTTTAATACTGTAAATTATCTCATTTTAAATTCACTCAATTGCACCCATCGATAGCAGATGCAGTGACTATGAGAAAACCTCTTTCTATGACCTAACCACCGTGTTTATTAAAGCAGGGGCCGAAGTCAGACAGTTATGGTTTATGATGATAGTGGGAGGAATTACAATTTTCAAAAATAATTTTATTAAATCAATTTTCTTATTTTAATACTGTAAATTTTTCAAATTTATAATTTTTTAAAAATTAGTAATTATTAATAACTCATTTTTGAAAAATTAGTGAAAAATACTATTATTTATGAAAACATTTTTTTATTTGTATTATATATAAATTAATTAATTATTTCAATGTGATATGACTGTAAAAGTTAATAGATAAAAATAAGTTTAATTCTTTTTTATGTTTTTGACAGAGTGAAAAGGCAATGTCAAATTATCAAACCTTGTTTATTAAGAATATTATTATTATTCATTAGACTCAATTCTTGATGTATAGTCATATTTTTTTATAATTATGATATATTAATAATTTAAAAATCTCAATAATTATTGAAAAACTCATTTTATTTCATTTACAATATACAACTTTTAATTTATTTTTATAAATTATTTAATAATTTAAGCAATAAGTAACGGAAAGAAAAAATTATCGATTTCGCGTTTTATTAATTACAAACAAAGACAGCAAAAACACGATCTGGAAAATGTAAATTCTGCAAAAATACAATCACTGGTGGTATTTCAACAACATTCAACTTTCTGGGGCATCTTAAATAAATTTTATTGTTTTTAATTTTTTTTAGTTTTAAATCTATGACTTTTCTTATAATACTGAAAATAAAATTTAATAAAATTATTTATTTTTGAATATATATATATATATATATATATCGGGTGCACCGGATTCCGGCTATATTTTAACATCCGGCTCCGGCCAAAATCGGACGGTTTTAACCGGAGATTTATTTATTTATTAAAACCTTTATTTCATTATAAAATCATTAAAATATTTCTATAAATGTTTATTATGTGAATTTTTCGCTTTCATTAAAATAACTCGCTCTGTACGTTCTTGCAGAAGACGGGTACGATGATCAGAGACTACATCACCAGCAGTACTAAATAATCGTTCAGAGGGAACACTGGTTGGAAGTGAAGGAAGAAATGTAAACCTTGTCTGATTGATCTTCCATCAGTGCAATGGATCGTTATCGCGAGGAAAAGGTGGTTCTCAGAGATAATTCCTAAGTTTCTCATCGAAATCAGAACTGTTTTTTGTTTTGGATATCATAAATTCATTGATCGTTTCCCATGGATTGTCCCACACTATTTGTTGTTTCCAAGTTGGTGAAGATAAGACTATTGTTGAAACTTCATTGTGTGCTTCGTCACCGTATATCTATACCATAAATATTTATGGTAAGTCGAAAAAATAAGGACTTGACGACAACATTGGCTTATGCGACAGTTGAAGTCTCCTCCCACTATCGTAGTAAACCATAACTTCCTGGCTTCGGCCTCTGTTTTATTAATCACGGTGGTTAGAAGGTCATAGAAAGCGGGTTTTCTCATCGTCACTGTATCCGCAATCGGTTGGGATAATCGCTTTGTAAGAACCAATCTTCGCTTTGAAAAGTCTTTCTGAGAAGGCTTCAAACTCGAAATCAGTTGTAGGTAGTCTAGTCAATAGGCCGACTCCTCTTTCTGTTTTCTGTCCCATTGGTGGCTCGCTGTTGTAAAGGGCCCACTTATCGTACTTTTCTGTCACGACACCCCATTTGTGCGTTTCCGTCAGGATAGCTACATCAGCATTTAGTTTTCAAAAGTGTTTGTAACGCTTAAAGCTGTCTCATCATCGAAAACACGCACATTCCATGTACAGAACTTTAAACCAAAACGCGAACTTTGCCTATGGGGAAACTGGGTTGGTACCCAATTAGCCCGAAATCAAAAGGACGCATCGAGAAGATGAGATATATCTACTCATATAAGCCCTTATCTCCCAGTCCATTTCACTCAAAGTACGAATTTTTACACTTGGGACAAAGTAATTTTCATATATCATAGAGAATTAGCAAGATATTAATGCTTCGAAATTATGAAAAACAATTTCATTAAAAGATATACAAAACACAAATTTTTTTGAATGCAATAATGTATAATTTTAATTTTAAGGTGACTGTAAAAATGGCATGTTATGATTTAACGTCATGTATCAAAGTCAAAATCAAAAATGAAATTCTTTTTTCCGAAGTCTTTTCCCAAACCAAAGTTGTTTGTTACATTGGACAAACCTTAAAAACATTATATCAAACATTTGAGGAATTTTTGCAGGTGATTTACTATTTATTTAGAGTACTGTATTATTATTATTTGACTGACAAATTCGGATCATTTGAAAAATTATTTATTTTTATGCATGAAAAATAAAACAGTCAAAATCAAAACCTTAGTTCTGATTTATTTTATACAGGATTGACTAATTATTTCCAAAATTAAATCTTGGTTATGTTTTTTTTATTCATTTTGTAAAGTTTAATGTAAAAACCTTTTTTGTTGTATCTTAACAATTAAGCAAACTTTATATTTTTTGGTTATTTTTTGTGTATGATTACACTGGAAAAAATTGAAAAAAATTAAATTGTCAGTATTTTAATTAAATTTGTCAGTATATTTTTTTTAAACAGCCAGTTTTTTTAAAATGGTTAGTATTATATTATATAATCGATCAGTAAGTAAATTAATTGGTAAGTAAAAAAAATAAAGGATAGTCAGTATTTAATTACTTTTTGGTAAGTATTTATTTAATTAACTATCAGTTTAATACATGTTCAGTATTTAGTAAAAATATTATTTTAAAAATAAAAATAAATACAATTAAGTTGTTAACTAATAAACCAACAATGTCATTGAAGGATTACGTGGTCTACCACGTTTGCGTTTTTCATTAATTAAATCATCTTTGACATTTGTTGGTGGTTTAATACATTTTAGATGAATTACTTTTCCAATTATATGTTTGTAAATATATTTCTTGAAAAAACTCGGGTATGTACAACGACCTTCCTACCATTTGCTAGCCTCTTGGTAACTCAATAATCCATGCTGCAAATACTCTTTTTTGAATTTATCAAAAGTTTTCCAATTCATTTTGTAAAGATAGAGATTAGCAGTGTTGTCCAATCTCTATTTTTACTATAAAACAAAAGTTGCCAACAAAACTAAACTAGCCCAACTCAATATATCAAAGAATTGCGTTAGGCTAATTTAGTGTTCGAGAAAATAAAACAATTATGCTAAGAGAAAAATAACGATCAACAAAAAACTCTTTTAATTCAAAACAATAAAATAACATACGAGAGAAAGAGAGAACGGCACGGATAAATCTTGATTTCGATTTGTGTTTATTATCCAAAGATTTCAAAGGAATGATCTTCTGTTGTAACAATATCGATGGAAACTTCAGAGAATCACTCAGTTGTACAACGAGATTTTGAGGAAAACAGATTATATGAAGAGATGCACTTTCAGGAGGAATATTGATGAATTGGTTTGCAGAAAATTCCTTTGTGAACCGATTTTTACGAAAGAAAACGCTCTGGATGGCTGTATGTTTCCAAGGGAGCTTGATTGAATTGTCAAAGGATACATATCAAAAAACTCTTCAGTCAATTGCGCTGTATATTTTGTTTGATAAATTTCGTCTTCTCATTATTTTCTTTTGTCTTTATGTTTCATTGATTTTTTTTTAATTTCAATTAATCATTTTCATTTAATATTTATAATATAAATTATAGTAAATAATGGGAGGGGTTTTTTGATACCGCTGCCCCGTCTTTGTCTTTCCTCTTTCCTTCACATTATTTCAAAATTTGATCTCTTCTTGATTTTATTTTTTTTGTACAACAAAAAATAAAAACAAAAAAATAGTGACCACTAAAGTCAAAGATTACATAAATAACATGAACAAACAGTTTCAGTAAGTAGGGCACTACACATTTCTTGAGCATTTTGAATTTTTTCATTTGTTAGTTTATCTTTAGGTGGACAATAAAATTCTATACTATTTGCTAGCTCTTTTGATGTAACGATCTTTTTGCTCATTGATAACCACTTGTCTATTCTTTTAAATTTATTGATGTTGAATTTTTGTAGGTCTTCAATCCATTGACATAATGATTACTCCATTTATGCACTGATTCTAAGCACAAAGTCAAAAATCTTGAAATACATAATCTTTCTGTTTATGTATCTTTTTTAATACTAAATTGAATGACTCTAAGCAATTGTTTGTAGATAGTGTTTTCTCTTTTGCACCTTCATATCAATTTTGATGCACGCTAAACCACATTTAATTCATATAAACAATAAACCGTTTTTGTTTTTTTTTGAGTCCATTTTTTGATAAATAATTTCATTGCCTTTTGAAATATTTCACTGTTTTGTGCAAATTGAAGAATATGAATATCCTCTATCATATTTTCCTTGTATTCATCATCAACTAAATTTAAATGTTTATTAATCCCGCTTCACATATGCGCCAAACACATTATTAGCGTCTGATTTTCACCAAATACATTTATATAAGAATTGAGAATAGCTAATGAAGCGTCAGAAACCAAAGTTTCTAGTTGAATTGTTTCATTTAAATTGTCCAGAGCATTAACAGTTGATTGAAAAATGAATTTGAAATCATCAGTAGTTTTATTTGTGCAGACTGATATACAGAATGGGTGAAAATGACGATCCATATCACTAGTACCAACTATCATTACAGCATACCTTCCCATATTAGTTTGTACGTTGCATCATTATGAATTATTTTAGCTTTTGCTGTAATTTTTATAAGATACTTTGTTGTAATAAATACTCTAAACTTTGTACATTATTCTTTGTTATCATCATTATGAAAATCATCGGAGTCGCCATTGTAAATTATTTTATATGTAGCTACATAAGATACATCATCAGATTCTGATATATTACAGTTATTGATGCAACAACTTTCAAGTTCACCAAGACTTATCTTTGTTGAACCATATTTTAATTGGTTTAGTTTATATAAATAGTTTGTAAGTTGAGCTTTGTTTTTCGGATAAATACCTTTTTCAGGTAGCTTTTCCCATATTTTTTTGGTTTTAAATTGAGATCGAACAATGTTTGAATATTTTCTTTCATTTTTTTTCGGATAATCTACTGTTTTTTTCTAAGTTTTTATGCTCATGTTCGGTCCTGAAGAGAAATACATCTTCACTCTTGTTATCAATAAGAATATATATACCAGTTGGACATTGCTCTTTTCTCTTTGGAGCTTTATTGCATATGTAATATATTTTTAACCATCATTTGTTTTGTTTGTATAGGCATAACCCCAAGTGTCTTCTTTGTTGATCACATCTAATGATTCTTGTTTATTTTTAAAAGTTTCTCTAACTTCCAATTTCCACTTCGTTTCACTCTTCTTTTAGAAGTTACGACATCATTCTCATTTCGTCTTTCAACATCTGACTCTTCAGAAATATATTCTGTAACTGTATTTGTTATCATATAGTATTTAAGAATTATTCGTATAAGATATTGTGTATTTTAAAACAAATTATTATTGTTTTTAATATTTTTATATTTAAATTTTTTTAATTTATGAAATAAATACCGCCTTCGATTTAAAATTCTAAATTCTATAAAACAAACTTTACAAATATAATAATGATCATTAAATAAATATACTTTTAACTTAATTAAAATACGGACCAAATATATAAAATACTGATCATCTTTTTACTTATACCTTAATACTGCTCAATTATTTTTATACTGACTTTTTAAAATAAATACTGACCATTTAATAAAAATACTTACCATTAGAATACAAGCCAAAAAAACTTATTTTTTTCTGGTTCCTGTTCAAAAATAGTTTGTTTTTATGATTTTGTGGGGCTGATTTCAAATCTGTATTGCAAGATTGCAGAGAAAAGTTTAATTTTTTAGATTATAATCATATATTATTATATATAATTATATAGCAAACACGAAAGAAACTCAAAAGAAAAAATTCTTGATGTAGTAAAACATTTTATTGTTACTGTAAAGTTAAAAATGTTTTGTAAAAGATTTTCTCTGGTAGGTATTATCTGGTTGATCTATGATTAGATTCAATCAGTAGACAGCTAGCATATATACATTCCAGTAGTCCTGAAACTTCTGTTGTCAATTGTTATTTTAAATATTATAAATATTTAATTGCACAACTTGTGAAAAATGAACTGTTCAACAAGATTGCTCTTGTTTATATTATACTTCAATATTTGTCAGTCAAATATATTTTATTTTACATTTAAGTTTATTTAATTAATTTCCAAGTAAATATCACTATCAAATGCTAAGGTCTAAAAATAAGATTTCTAATTCAGTGTCCTGGGCATAAATTTACTAAGAGAGTGACAGTGAAAGCTGTGGAAAAAGGCTATGAAGTCACTAGAGAAACAACTCAAAATGATACCGAAGAACATTTGACAAAATTTTTCTCGAAATCAATGATGCAAGGATACATTTCAGAAGGAGCTGCAATAATTCTCCATAGGCTTTTGACAGCACGAGGTATTCCTGATGACTTTTCTGTCATTGTTTTCAATCCATATTGGGAACTCTCATCGGCGTCTTATGTATTATTTTATTAAAAAGAAGATAGTTGTTAATTGAAACATAATGATTTGTTATTAGAAAAAGTTAGATAATCTTAAGTTGCCGATTAGGGATGAAAAAGTGGAAGTAAGTGGAATAGAACGTCTTGTTTATTCGGCTGACGATTATGAGACGATTTGGCAAATGTATTTTGTACCTGATGGGTAAGTTAGAAGTGATTTTTTCTTGGTTTCTCGAAAATTATATTATTATTATTAAAATAAAACAAATACTATTTAAACAATTTAAAATTGTTTTTTATGTTATTAATCAAACAACTTTAGGATGCTGTTATAAAATAAAAATTTTTATCATCATTAGTATTTCAATCTCAATACTTTAATCTTAACCCTCGAAGTACCAAGATGGGTCAAATTTGATCGAGATACTGGTTATGATGTCATAACATTTCCCCTGAATAATTTTCAAGCCAAATTTCATGTAATACTCGATTAATTCAATGCCTCGAGATGCATCTTAGCTGGATTTCATAGGCCCAATTGTTTTTTAGCTACTTTCCAGCAAACTTATCTGGGTTAGATTTGACCCATCTTGGTCTCCTGTGTAATAGTTTTCGCTTTTTTTCTGAATTATCATAAAAGTAAATATTTTGTGTCTAACATACATATTTGAAGTCATATAATGTACATCACTACAGTGACACGAAAAGTTACCTAGTTACCTTAGTGCTATGTGGTATTCGTTTTAGCATATTTCCATAAAAATAAAATAAGAACCAAT
>MQRK01253594.1:0-12664 GCA_001938485.1 Girardia tigrina
AAAAATTTATAAAATGAGCCCGTCCTTCACAGTCAGTACAAAAAGTAAACAGTTTACCATACAGAAAATGTCTAAATGGTTACAGAAATAAAACATTACAAGCAATTCTTTCCTTGTAACACAATAGCCCTTCTTGTGGCTATTCATTGATCGCGATCCATAAGTTACTACTCGTTTTTCCCTTTATCGTCTTTCTGTGCTAACACAGCTCTAATGGTATTGAAACTAGCATCCGTATCTAGAATAACATCTCTTTTCATGTCTGGAAAACATAATACCGAGTTTTTTCATTAATACATTTTTCATCTTTTTGAATGCTAACTCTAGCTCGCTTGTCCAATTCAGTTTTTTATTGTTATTCGGCCTGCATAATTGTTCTATTAATCTAGCTTTCTTTGCATACTCTTTTATAAATTGCCGATAATAGTTGCAAATACACAAAAAAGCTGACTAAGTTTTTAACACACTTTGGATTTCCAAAAGTTTTTATGGCTTCAATCTTGGACGGGTCCGTTTTTACACTGGCTTCGTTGACAATATGTCATAGGAATTTGATTTCCCGTTTCAACAAATGAGATTTTTCTGGGTTGACCCGTAATCCTGCTTTCCTTATATTATCTAAAACTTGATTCAAAACAATATAGTGTTGTTCCCGATCTTTTGTGTATACTAAGATATCCCCTAGGTATACAGTGGTACCCTTGATTCCTCCAAATACCTTTGTCATCATCTCTTGGAAAGTTCCCGGTGCAGCTTCTATATCAAACGGCATACGTGTAATAAAATCCTTAATTTTTAAACAATTTTTTTCCTTTAATAATTTCCTTTAATAACATAATCTAGATAGGCTTTAGATGAAATTAATTATTAAGAATGCTAATATGATTTTCGATACTTCTATTACTGAGGTGCCTATACTACTGAGAACATTAAGAAAATTATCATTTGTATATTTATTATTATCACATTTAGAGTCATCACAACTCTTGGAAGATTGTTCACCGTTTGACATCGTTCTAATTAGTTTTTTATTTCCATTTTTAATTATCATTATTCGAAAAATTTTTCTAAATCTTTTTTAAAATATTTAATTTTCAAAATATTTATTAAAAAATTAATAATTTTAACCATTTTTTTATTAGAATTGTTAATTTTAAAAATTTAAACTTATCAAATTATTATCATTTTGTTATTATTATTTTAATTATGTTTGAATAGTCAATAAAAAAATACCATTTTCCATCTGGGTGAGAGAATCATCATTCTAAGTTCAACATATTCGAAAAAACATACAGTATTCATACCATTTAAAATATCCTCACAAATAACAAATGTTATTCATTTTTACTCAACCCGAATAATAATTTTAAAATGTCCCAAAATGTTGGAAATTTTGTTTTAGCTTCTATTCAAATGGAGCCAAACAGACAGGAAAAAAGGAAAGAAAGGGTCAATTAAATTCCCATGCTCCAACTAACGTTGTGGAAGTAACCTGGAATTTTTACTGGGCTAAAGTTATAACATGAGTTGTTTGCTTAAAGAAACGAATCCCAAAATATTAACTAGAGCTGCGCCGGAATGCGGCCCTTTTTACAAATCCGACTCCGGCCATAATTTTGCCCATTTAGAGCCTGATTTTGTAAGGGTATACAGATTTACAAATGTGCAAAAAACAACTAAAAGCAGTGTATTAAAAAATGAATTCTTCTAGTAAATATGACATGAACTTCATTCCCTTATTTGTTTAACACCTGTCCCATAATCATTCTTTGGTTAAATTAGTATACCACAAGATCAGCTGTTGCAAGACGTAAGCACTCGTTGGAATTCTACATATTATATACTTAGTCGTTTTTGTGACCAGCGGCGTGTGCTTAGTGTCTACTGTTCTGAGTAAGATAGTGCTGCATCTTTGAACGCTAATCAGTGGACTAAAGCGGAAACAGCAGTATCACTTTTGGCTATTTTCAAAGAATGCACGCGTGAGATTAGTGTAGAAGCTGCACGTATTTCATTAATAATTTCTTTATTTGAGGTTTTACGCTACAACCTGACAAAAGAAAGAAATGATGACGGTCTAAAAAAATGAACTCAACTTAATTGGACTCACTCAGTAAATGTTTTTCTAATAATCAACAAGAACGATTGTACACTGTGGCAACAATAATTGATCCTCAATTCAAAATGAAATTTTTCTGTCAGTCTAATATGACAGCTGTAAATGCCAGTGTACTGCAGTCTTTTAATACTATTGAGAATGTTCATTCAACAAGTTCTATGTTGATTTCTTCCTCTTACACCACCTCAACGGAGTCTCTTGAACCACATACTAAGAAATCATGGGTGGACAGCTCTATATCTTATGACCGCGTTAATGAGGTCGTCCAGTCAACACCCACTGAGCAACAGCACATATCTGAAGGCATCGAGTCAGAATTATGCGAGTGCCTGTCTGAACCCGTAGTTTCACGGACAGAAGATTCACTGAAATGTTGAAAATATAAAAAAGAGAGATTTCCTAGTTTAGCAAAAGTAGCTCGTGTGTACCAGAGATCCATTCCGACTAGTGTACCATCTTAACGATTATTTGGTGTGGTAGGTGAAGAAATCAGTGATCGCAGGAGTATTATCCTTCCAGAAAATGCTTCAAGACTAATTTTTTGAAGTACAGTTTTGATTTAATAAGAAATTACAAAAAATATTCTTTTTCATATATATTTTTATTTATATGTTTATCTTTTCAAATTTAATAAATATTTAGTAGTTATTTAAATAAATAGTAGTCAAATAAATAATTAGTAGTTATTTATCATTTACGAATCTTTTTTCTAATAGTTACAATTTCCAACTATTCTTAAAAATTAGTAATCTACACCGTGTCTCACTCTTACTGATGATTTAAACCAGTCTCGAAATTGTTCGCTTGTCAACTTTTTTGTCTTTGCTTCTTCGTAAGAAAAGAAAAAAACATGAAATTAAAACTAATGAATTAAAATCAAAGAACAATGTTCTTAACTTCAAAAGAAATTTCATAATGGTTGGTTTATTATTACGTTACATCCTTCATATGTGATAATCTTCAAATTAATCTATTATAAAAATATTTAAAAGAACCACTGGGTGAATAATTAATGTGACATCATCTAACAGAAAACAACCAGACTTAAAATCAAATTTTATAATACTTAGGTTTTCTCAAATATTTAATTGTATAATTTATTGTCAGAATAGACATAAAATATTTCGATACATTGTGCTCTCATTTCGTTTTCTTATTCTTAGTCAAGTAAAGTCAGCAAAAATAATCTCAATTAATGACATCTGTTAAGTCGATTATGAGAAAGAATATGAGATTATTTGTTATCTGAGAGTCAGATTATTCAAATACATTATTTTAAGGATAGAAAATAAGATTTACGCATGGTATCAATTACGGAGACAAAAAGTATATTTATTGTTTGATATCAGATCACTGGTTAAACTAGCGACTCGATTTAGTTAGAGATTCACATGAAACTAAAATTATTTTTCAAATTTTCGGTAAATTATGCTGAAGCTCTTACATCAGAGAAACGACCCTTATCTCAAAAAAACGAATAAACGATCATCCAAAGGCAAACTGATTGAATATGGTTTTTATTTACTTCTAAATACCACTTGGCCTGAATGTATATCAAAATGAATTAAGTGTTAATTCAGTAATTTAATTAAGTAGCATCCCCAAATGAAAGAAATAAAACTGTGTCTGTATTATACTTTTATTAATATTACAATTTTTTAATTAAATATTTGGAGAATATTACTTCACCTCTCAAGTGGCTATGGCGGATATGTCACCACAAAAAATGGCGCCGAAACGGTTTTACATCTGGGGGACTGAAAAATAGAAAAACAGTCCTGAGAAATAGTACTTAAAAATTCTATTAGAAAAAAATAAGAAACCATACCAATAAATCGATGTAAGAAATAATATTTGTGCAATAAGTAGAGAACAGTGTCAGCCTTTGTTGTATACAAAATTATCCGTAGTAGGCCTATAACGCATAGAATAAGAGCCAACCATGTGTCTTAAAACACTCAAATTTATTTAACCACATTCATGAAAACATACTTCAAAAACTATCGTTCTAGTGATAATAAAAAAGTTAAAATAGTTAAACAAAAAAGGATGTCCAGTCTTTATTAACACAATACCTTTCATTTTCTGATATAGCTACTGAAAAGCTAATGTATGCCTTAGCCCTTATTGACAAAATCTGGGGGTCTCAAGCCCCACCATCCTCCTGGATTCCGGCGCCAATGCAGAGCACCTAAGACGAATATATTCACATAAAATTAAATGGTTTGAAAATCTATGGATAATTTGAATATATTCGCTTTGCATGTAATGTGTATGGATATAGGTGTTCTTTAGTTTTTGCATATTGTTCAAAGTATCCACTTAGTTCGACGATGTACGCCACTTAAGATGTTAATGTGTGAAACTGTGACAATGGAAACGGAGAGTCGACGTAAATTGGATCAAACAAGTTAATTAAATACAAAAAAAATCATTTTAAAAAACAAATGCTTATTTTTGATGAGTTAACATCGATTTATTATGACTTTTATGTAGGTTTTCTTCGTGATTGTCGATTTCATTCCGGTTTTTTGTGTTTTTCAATCATTTTGGATTAGTTAATCCATTATCAGGTAAATATTTTAACAAATTATTAAAATAAAATGGAGAATTTAAAAGTTTGTGAAAACCAAAAAAAATTGTATTTTAATACTAAAAGGGGAGGAAAAATTTTAAATGTCGTGCATTTTACGTTTTAACATTACATATTGTTTTAGTACGTTACCTCAGTTACCCAGATGGAGGCTTCTTATTGTCTGAAAAAAATTATGTAAATTAGCTATTTAAAAAAGTGAAAATAAATATTTTTTCAACTAAAAAATATTCAATTATGTAATTATTAATTCAAAATGATGGAAAATTAGTCAAATAAAAATCAGGATACCATTGTTTAAAAATATTTCAGTAATTTATTTCGGTGGATTGCCCAGCGTCATCTTGAGATTGTATAAACACAGCTTATGTACTCACGAAGAGATTGTGTAATCGGTAACGTCATCAGTTTTATTTGAAAATGCTCAACAGAGACATAGGGTATGAAGCTTGAATATTTATTTCAGATCCACTGGTTTTAATAATAATGCTTCTCAATTCACTTTTTCCAAATAATATTTTAATCGATGACCTAGAGTTTGAAAATCATTTTGATAATCCCCACTTTCATCCTCCTAAATTTATGTTTAAATTTTAAAAGACCCTTGACACTAAATGTACCAGCTAAAATAAAAAAAATGTTTTTCTAAGTTGAACTATAAATCGCATTGGTAATATCAAATCTACAGTAACAAAGCGAATCAATATTGTTAAATATACTTGTGAAACATTAACCATTTCAGAATAAACAAAAATTATTGTAATCATTTCTCAAAAACTGATCCGAACATAATAAAATCCAAACTTCATCAAAATATAATTAATCACTTTGTACGTCGGAATAATAAAAAAATCATTTGCATTTAAATAAGTCGTTGGAAATTTACATAACTTGAAAACGACAATCTCGAAAAATATTCTTTTTTAAACCGATAAAAATGTATAATATCCATATCAAAATTAAGTAAAAAGAAGTGGCAAAGACAGTAACCAGAATCAGTTTTAGTCGCCAGAAGAGTCCTCTGTCCATCGAAGACTGACGCGTGAATATCGAATATCATCGCACTGCAGCACAGAATACCGACACTGTCTCTCCATGTCAACACAGCAAAATCGTTTTGTTAATACAAATACATTCACGAACAATCAATAATTTCAAATTCATTTGAAAGAATATATATCACAAAACCAAATAGCTATATTAAATGTCAAACTACATTCATAATAGGAATAAAAAATCATAATTGATCAAAAAGATTTGCTCGATCTTTAAAAGTATTTGGGCCGGTTCTATCTCGACGCTTCTTAGCTCCGCTTTCAGCTGCTTTAGCTTTTATTTCATGAATGGATAATTCCCCGATGTTTGGATCTCTGGTTGGTGATTGATGATGCGCCTGGTCAGCTGCCACGGGATGATTTGTGTGATTGTCTGGATTATCTTCGAGTTTCGCTATCTAAATGACAGGATATAATCGACCATGTCATATTTATTTTGATTATTTTATTAAACTTTAGGTATACATAAAATATCATTAATACGTTTTGTGTTATTCTTAAATATCCATTTGATATTTATAACGATTTGTTGATTTAATTCACCTATAGTATTTATGAAGAATATTTTTTAAGTTTTGGAATGTTTATGTGATAAGAATAAGGACAATAAAGTAATTCGAACTGAAGTATGTAATGAAGCCTTTCAAAAACTAAAAACAAATAATGATTAAAACCCAGATTTCAGCACATCCTGATTTTACCAAAGACTTTGCACTTGATAAGGATGCAAATTTTGATACAATAGAACAAGTGCTATGACAGAAAAACGAATATGGAAGGAAAAGGTCATTGTTTATGGATCACATAAAATGAATAAACAGGAATTTATCAAATGTACATCAAGGAAAGAACTAATTATAATTTATTATTTCACACATCATTTTAAACATTTTTTAAGGAAAAATATTTTGTTACGAATAGATCATAAAGCAATTATGTTTATGATGACTAGAAAGAATCCTATCACACCACAGTTTCAAAGATAGATAATTTTTTTGAGTCACAAATGGTTTCAAATGACAGAAAAATAATAATCAAAAAGACAGATGATTGAGGATATCAGAAAAGGCTGTAGAAGAAAATTGACACTGAAATTGGTATTGTAACAGCTCAAGATAATAAACACTGGATTCAAAAAAACTAAACGAACAAAATGTATTGAAGAAATGCACAAAATATTATGTCATATTTGTAATAAAAAGATTTATAACTATCTTCCAAATGATTTCAGCATGGAAAATATAAGAGAATTTATAAAAGAAATTATTCAAAGTTGCCTAAATTGTCAAAAAAGGAAGACCTTAACTGCTAAAACAAAAGAAAAACATATAAGTCAATTAGCGGATGAACCTTTCCACAAAATATATTTGAACTTTTGAGGACCATTAAAAAAAGTTAAATTGATGTCAACATATATTGGCAATAATAGACCACTTCAATAGATATATTAGCCTGAATGCAGCAGCTAGTCAAGATGAAAAAACAGTTAGGAAATTGTTATTGGATAGATGGATATGGAAATTTATGTCACCAAAAGAAATCCATGTAAATAGAGGAAAAACATTTGAATAGGTTTTGTTCGAAGACGCAGCTAAGAAGTTCAAATTCGATTTAAATTGATAATATTTAAAAATTTTAAATAATAATTTATTTTTAATTTTAACCAATAAAATTTTAAGTAAATATTTTTAAAGATTTTCCAAAGTAGTTCAGGTAATTAGGTAATAATTATTAGTTTATTGTGTGATGCAGACTTAAGAAAGTTTGGGTAATATTTGTTTTGAAGACAAATCAACTTGAATTAGTCATTGTAATGCTCCAGTCAAACGACCGAAACTAAAAAAAAACAATGTTTGTTTTGTCGCATTAATTAAAATAATAGTGTACAAAATTTAAATGGTGTTTTTGGAGGAAATATATGTATCACATCGATATTTTCAATCTTTCTATTTCTTTTTACTTTTAAATCACAAATTCATGCGGCACCCGCGTAAGCGCACCGCTCCACAACATAACGAGCCGGTCGGATCCCATGCGCCATCACCTCACACGAATCGGCGATGCACGGCGGATCCACACGACCACATCAAACCGCTCGGTGTCACGAGAACAAATAGTGGAGATGGCCCACGGTTCCAAATGAAACCCACCGCCCCAAGTTCGGTGGTGCAAAACGGAGGACCGACCGAAAGAGACCCGTCGACCGGTGGGTACTCGACATGCGGGAATCACGAGCGACAGCGAACTGGTCTGCTGTTCTTTCCCCCAAATGAACCTCCGCACAATTAAGAAGTGCTGGTCGCCGCCACTCTTTCCGGCAGNAAACCGCTCGGTGTCGCGAGAACAAATCGTGGAGATGGCCCACGGTTCCAAATGGAACCCACCGCCCCAAGTTCGGTGGTGCAAAACGCAGGACCGACCGAAAGAGACCCGTCGACCGGTGGGTACTCGACATGCGGGAATCACGAACGACAGCGAAGTGGTCTGCTGTTCTTTCTCCCAAATGAACCTCCGCACAATTAAGAAGTGCTGGTCGCCGCCACTCTTTCCGGCAGCCGGCAGCTCAGTAATAAAAGTATCGAAAATCATATTAGCATTCTTAATAATTAGTTTCATCTAAAGCCTATCTAGATTATGTGTAGTTCTAAAATATATAGTACAACATGATGACTATATAGCATGTAGCTCGAATACTTACAGTTTTTCCATTCAGTTATGGGACCTAACAAGTACTATTTTAGTACTCATTGGTCTACATGGAACTAGTACTGATAAAAAAGAAGCGTGAAATTTGATTAATGAATTTTAAAAGTTTAATTAAATTGTTCGATTTTCAATCAATTAAATAATCACTATTTTGTTATAGTAATTTTTAAATTTCCATTAATTTAAGGAAATTTGAAAATATAAAGTCACGTAGCACTCATATCTACTTCGTGTGTACTTTATTTAAACTATTATTTAATATTTACACAGTTCAACATATAAGATTGATATCTTTTATTCCAACAATGATAATTTTAAAATAAGGTTTATTATTGACGTCACAAGTTGGTCATTTGAATGGCACAATGAATAATAAATGCAGTGGTCTTCGTTCAGTCGTCTTTATTTGTCTGGATTCGACGAGTGTCTGATTTACATTTTCATTGAAATAGTTTCGCTGTTAATCGTTTAGACTAATGATATCTCCTTTTTGTTTATCACTTTTCAGATTTGAATAAATATATTTTCAATACGTGATATTGAAGAGTTATAATAATACACGGAATTATTACTTCAGAATTTTGTTAATTAAATCATGAATTAATTTCAAAGAAAATATTACATGAATAATATGTTTCTTGGGATTTATTTATTGTTAATGTAATAACTCGAAAAAATTATTTTTCTGTCATTTTGATCTTTTCAAATAAAACATTACTTGAGAATAGTATTAATATTATATGATTTAGCTCCTTAAATTTCTCGTGTACGTAAATTATTAAGTTTACTTGAGATAAATATTAGAAAAAAAATTGTTAACGTTTTTGATAGTACTTAACAAATCATGAAAACAAAAAAGAACAAAGAACCATTTTATTCCAACTTTATTACTGTGGTGCCAATTCAACCATTGAATCATGGCATCATCAGCAGTTTTAAAAAACATTATGTAAAGTGGACATTTCAGCACATTTTGGACAAGATAGAGAATGAAGAGATGACAGTTATGGATGTCTGGAAGAAATTTTCGATTTTGGATTGCATAAATCATCTTGATTTGGCTGTTAAAGCTATAAAACGACAAACTTTAAATGCTTACTAGAAACGATTTGGCGAGAATGCAGTAAAGGGAAAAGCCTACCAGAAGAAATATCAACTGCAGAAATTATATCTTTTTTCAATTGAAATTAGAAACCATTTATGTAATTTTATTGCATTATATCATATTTATGCGGTCCACAGAAATTTGGAACCTATTTATGGTTTTACTATGGAATAACTACCCTTTTTATGCTGTTTTATTGCATTATTTCGAATTTATGCGGTTCTTAGAAATTTTAGAACGTATATTTGGTTTTACTATAGAATTAGTACCCTTTTTATGCGGTTCTTGTGGAACGTATCTACCGCATAAAAAAAGAATCTACTGTACTGAAGGTGGTTCTATAGGCAAAGCCGGTATATTGTTATAAAAGTTGGAATAAAATGGCTTTCTGTTTTTTTTTGTTTTGATAAGTAAATAAAATATAATGAAATTTAATAATTAATTTAATAATATAATTAAACTTAATAATTTTATAAAACTTTCAAAACCTTTGGAACAGTAATTTATAATTCGTCAACAATTCACTCATTTAATTACTAGTTTATGAAGTGAAAAATCAATAAAAAAAATAAAATTTCCTTCGAAATTCATTTTATTGAACCAATTTCAAATTTTCATTACAACTCAAAGCATTTTTCAGCCGTGATGCCGATGAACCTTTGTTTACCTTCAGCAAAAATAAATTGAAAATGTGAAACTATTTTGTGTTCTTAGATAAATAAAGAGACAAATTTATACGTTTAAACTAAAATCAACATTATTTACACTACTTTGATTATGCGTTAAATATTTGTCTTTGTGAGAATACTGTGTCACTATGAAAAATATATGATGAAAATGATTTAAGGTATCACTGTTTAGTGAAAAAGAATGTAATAAGTTCTTCAAAATGCACTTCACTATATACTTACAGAATTTTATCAATGAACGGTTAGAACCGGATGAAGCCAATATAAATATCCAAATTAAGAAAGAGTGACATATTATAACTAATAAACTAAAGTTTATTGGAATCTTTAACAAACATTCTTTCATATATTGTTAAAGACTTTGTTACTTTTTATGAGTCGACAATAGTCGTAAGGCTACTAAATTACTCAACCCTGTCAGTTTTATACGGCAATTATCGACATATAAGACATATTACACATAAAAAATCTATAATATGCTTTGCGATGACAAATTGACTTTTTTAATATTCTTGCACAATACTTTTTATAAATTAAACAAAAGATTTGAAACCATTTCATTTTCAGATACATCCTTCGGCAAATTAATTACTCGCTAAAGGAGTTTGTAAAAAATAACTTTACTACTTAGACTGAAAAAAATATATAGTTATTAAATAAAATATAAAAATTTATAATTAAAATTAAAAATAAAATTCACATTAATTAAAAAACTCATAATTTATAGCATAATAAAACTCAGATTAATCGACACAGGTTTTATTTGAGTTTTATATGGTTAAGTCATAAAATTGTGTTTTTATAAAATATAAAATATTTTATCATATGATTTAATCTAAAATTGATCAAATAACTTCTGAAAATTGGTTATTAAATAAATTAATAATTTGTAATTTTATTTTCACATTATCTGTTTCAAGTTGAATTTATTTATTTAAAAAAGCGTGACTGAAAAAAACTGATACACCAAAATTGTTTTCAGTTTTTGATGTTGAACGAACCCTTTCTTTATTCTTTTAGTTTTTCACTTAAAAATATGATGTATATTGGGTACTTGATCAAAATTAAGATTCATTAACAATTATTTAAACAATTTTTCTGAGGAACTTTCGTTTTCTTTCGACCAGAATCCTTCTACATAAAAATATGGAATTATAAATGTGAGGTGTAGTTACATAATCAACAATTTAAAATATGATGTTTAGTGTGTTATGAGTGTTTGTGAGTTTGATTGACATATGATATCATAATCTCGAATCTTGAATCAATACATCATCGTTAATCCATATAAAAAGAATGTTGTATGATTTATTAATATAATTTGATAACCCGACTTAAGACTTATAAATAATAACATGGCGACCACGCTGAATACGAGCGAACTTATTCGCATCATTCCACAGCCGAGAGCACTTACTGGTGAGATAAACATTGAAGATTTTCTCACAGAAATGAAAAACTATTTTGATTTAATTCAAATAAGTATGGATCAACGGAATATTTTAATCAGAGCCTTTATGGATGATGACTACAGGAAGAAATTTGAGAAGAATACAGACCCTGAAAACTACGAAGAAAAACTTCGAAAGTTATTCACAAAGTCAACAAATTTAGCGGAAGACTTGCAGAATGCGTTGTCATATCGGAAAGGATCAGCACCAATTGAAGAATATATTCAACAAGTTGAAAAAAATGTCGATAAAATAATGAAACATAAGCTACGTCAACTAAACTAACATTTTTGCTTAAATATTGTTTGGATAATGAGAAAATGAAAGAAGGAATCACTTGGTTTGAATATACAGAATCATTACTAAAATTAAAAGCGGGGAAAGAAAATATAGAAAATAAAGAGCAGTCCTTTTAGTAAACAGACATAAAGGTACAGCAAGAAAAAGAAGACACAACAACCAGAAGAAATTTCGAAATTGGAGATGAAGTACTAGTCAAGGTGGAAACGGGGATAAAGAGTAAAGATAAATATGAAAGGACCGTATAAAGTGGTAGAGAAAACACACGATAGAATGTATAAACTAATAAATGAAGATGGAAGAATTTTAGATCAAAACGTGGAAAAATTGAGAAAATTCTTAAAAAAGGGGGATATGAGGGGTTAATTTAAATTATTATCTCGTCTGAATAATTTATTATTTTTTAATTTAAAGGGTAAAATATTGTTATGTTAATATACTTATTCAATATTTTAAAATTAAAAATAATATAATAAAACAACTATTAAAAAATCATAAACGTTTTTAAAAATAAAATATTTTTTTTAAATAAAAGAAAATCATAAAAAATAAAATATCTATTTAAAAATAAAAAATATCTTTTAATGTATCTATTAAATATCTTAAAATTAAAAATGTCAAGAAAATAAAAATATTAAATATTTAT
>MQRK01253598.1:19624-29687 GCA_001938485.1 Girardia tigrina
ATTGTAAGTAAATAAAAAACAGTGTTTCCGTAACATATTACATATTTTAACCCGTCAATGCATTTTATTTTTATTTCTGTGTACACCTAAAAATATTTAAAAAAATCACAACTGTTAAACAGCAAAATTGTGCATTTTCTGCAAGCTTTTCGATTGACACGGTTTTGACTTGAAAATTTTTAATTTTCGATTTAAACGTTCTTCTCAGGAACGTATCTGCCGTGTAAATCGGGGGATAGGTGTGTTTTTATAAATTTTATTTAATTAAAATGATGAATATTTTATAAATTATATATATATATATATATATATATATATATATATATATATTATTTTACACATTTAAAATTATTTTTTTTATTTTTAGCAAAATAATCGAAATTATTTTTTGTTGTATTTTTATTTAAAATATAATTACATATTTATTTAGACATTTTTTCAAGTGAATATTTATAACTAAAAAGACCAAGAGTAAGGTCAATTAAATTTATAAATTTTAAATACCGAAAATATTTTACTGTTTCTTGGCAATTTGTATCTATCCAATGTTCATATGAGGTCTTTATATCCATCACGTAGTACTGAATTAACTTAGGTTCAATTGTCCCATTGAACATTGGTTGTTAGGGTTCCAAAACTTTAAGGAATCGATATACTTTACATGTTTACAATAAAATAAAAATAAAAGGAATAAAGTAGAAGGAGAATTAATTTAGTATATTTATATATCCTTAACAAAAAGTATTGTTGCAATTTTTCATATTCATTAAAAATTATGAGATTTTGTATGTAGTGATTTCTATAACATTGTTGCAGTACAAAAAAGTGCAATGGTGCTTTAAAGATTATTAATGAAACTTTCCAGGATTTACCGATTATTAAGATTTTAAGCAATCTGTTGTCCGGGTATGGCACCCTAGCCTCTACATGAATCTACTCCGCTTTTCTCGGTCAGCGCGTGCCGTCATTTCACCACCGGAGCAGATAGGGACACGACCGAGTCGCTGGGTTGGGGCTCCCTGAGAACACCTGAAGACTGATCAGCAAATGTGCCTTGCACGAATCATTGGGGAGTAAAGAGTTCAAGTACTCTAAATAACAAAGACGTAGGAACGAAATGAGCTTCATTTTCATTGGCTGCGTCATCTCCAGCTCGGGTCGTCGATTGTAATTCATAGTTAGTGCAGTTGTGGTCTATGTACATTTTTACCATCATCGAATTTGAAATATACCTCAAATTAGAGTAAATGAAGAAAAAGACGAAATATATATATATATATATAGATTTTTCTACAATTTTTTTTCTCAATGAAGAAAAATTGGAGCACCACACAATCTAAAACTTTGAGAATCCGTGCCCTGGTAGAACCACATATGTCTGATGAATAATTTTTATATTATTCAGGAATATAAAAATCGTTTAATTTCCTAATAAAAAATATATCATTCCTGTAAGGATAAAACTTCGTCATTTAAAATTGTCATTTAGGTCAACTGATCTTTTTTACTTGAAATAACATTTTATCTCTAAAAATTGTTTGTCATTAATGGTTCTTCACTTATTTAAAAGAAAACAAGTGTTTAAAGTGTCCTCGTAATTTTAAACATTATTCTGAAGAAATATATTTATAAATTTATTTAATTTCGGTTAGTTGCAACAAGTTTTAAAATTTAAAAATTAATAAATCATGATTGAAACAAATTATAAAAGGATTTAATGTCGAGTGATTAAAAAACATGCATAAAATTGTTCGGTGATTCGTCCAATCATATAAAAGCATTTCAAAGCGTTTTTTTAGACGTATGATGTAATAGTTTTTCAATTATATAAACATCAATAAATCAATTTATTTTAATTACACTAAAGATGCTATAATGGCGAAAGTGGTCTACTTTTCTTATTAATTAAACGAGAAATGGCTATCAGTTTGACTATACATAATTCTTTGTTAGCCCAAAAACTAGCAGAAGTTTAAAATATTATGAGGAGCTAGATATTTAATATTTAGGGATTTTAGTAAGGGGTATTGACTAGTAATATCAGTAATGACTTTTCGGGAACTTGCAGCGCCAAATTAAAGGGAAGCACAGAAAGGCAATACAGTAGAGGAGAGTAATTACTAAGAGGTAATAACCGAGATTTTTAGGTGTACCGAGCTTTCTCAGTTCTCTCTATGGTAAGATTATTTTTCAAAACTAAAAGGATCACTTTTCCTTTATTGTGATTTGTTTCCGCAAAACATTCATCTTAATTTTTGAAGTGTATTTATTATGCATATTTCATCACAATATAAACATTTTGATGTGGCGAAAACTGTATATAATTTATGTGACACTTAATAGACATGTTTACTCAATTAAAAAATATAATATATAATCATACAGTTTACATTTATACTTCACCTATCAACGTAATATTTAAGAATTTACGAATAAGAACTTATTACTTAGTATGAAGAATATAAATAATTAAGAAGAAACTCACAGTCCATTATACCATCGACGAACAAGAATCCAAAGCATTCATAAATACAGCCGTAGAAGATTGTTAGGGTTAAAAAGGGTGCTTTAGTGCTTTCCCCACAAATTTCTAATTAAACAATAATATTCAATAATAATTGAAATATATAATATGTAAATGTTTTGATGTTTCAATTAATAAATTTTATATATTGCTCTTTGAATGTTTCGGAACTTTAAACCACAATTTGTTGGACGAGTTTTTGTAATAGTTTATGTGCAGGCGACGTTTGATCGAAGAAGAAATTTGGATCAAATATTACAAGAAATTGTTTTTTATTTATTTCAAAAATACACATTTATGTTACCGGACGTTCATGAGTTACTTTTCACGATTAATTATTTTTAAAATTTTATTTATTTGCAGGTGTAAAGTTCAAAAGCTCACAAACGAATTATATTAATTAATACTAAAAGTTTTTTTTTAAAAAAATAATTAAAAATAATGTATAAATAAATAAAAATAAATCATACCTCCGTTGTCTCTTACTTTCCGACGCATCATCATCGGTTGATAAATATCTAAAAAATATAAATAATTATAATTTACTTTTAAAAAATATATTAATTATAAACAATTAATAATCAAAGTTCATTTAATTTAACATTATCTTTTTTAATAATAAATTAAAATTTTATGATTTATTAAATAATTAATTGAAAATTATTAATTCATTAAAAATTCTGATTATTTATTGGATAAATGTCTTTTTTTTAAAAAAAATGGAAAATAAATATATTTCATTTAATGTGACTTGCCAGAAATAAATCTTTTAGCTATAGGGAATTTAGATTTATTTCTTGATTTCTTTTTCACAAAAAAAGAATAAATTTCGATAAGAAACTGTTTACTTTTTGTTTACTTTTTGTATAAGAAAATAAATTTTTGCAATAGGATTTCTTAAGTCACAAATCTTGCCCTCGGGAATCCAATATGCGACAACCTTCCTCAATGGTATTACATAAACAAAATGCGAATGATTCCTTTAAAACCAAATAGTTTCCGTTCAAACTGACTGTCCATAAATATTACCCTTAATACGTGAGAATCCATGTTACTCTTTGAATATCAGAATAAAAAATGAAAAGAAAAAAGATTGATGTAGTTAAAAAATTATTTGCATTATTATTTCATAATTATATTTTTCGATTAAATATATTTTTTATTAAAATATATTTTATTATGATTTTATTAATATAATATTATCAAGTATAAAATTTGTAGCCGTGATTACAATAAATTTCAATAGTTATCATTTGACAATGACTTAATATTTTGCTGCTCAGTTTTTAGTTTGACTGCTTTATGAGGATGAGGCGACAACACCGCCAGAAAAACTTGTTCGATCTTGGTTATACTTTAGTAGTATTACTAAGACCCATGTTATACATATTATTGTTTGAAAAAGATCACAACATATGCTTTGCATCATTTTATTTAGCTTGCAATTTGTATTTAGAAGTAGAGTTTTTGAGGATCATTGAAAATACAAGCAAAAATATTAATTATAAAGTTAATTTTAAAGCCCTATTAAGATAAATAATATATATTATTGAGAATAAATTTAAATAATATTGGCAATTTACCGAATAAAAACTTTTGAAGCCAATTAATGTTTATTAATTTCGACGGTTTAACCGTCATCGTCAGAACAAATGATTTTTTCAAATGAAAATTACTTATAGAGCCGGCGTATTTAATGTAATATTTAAAAAAATGTTGTAAATGAATGAGATGTATAGAGAAAAGACTTGTGTGCATATATAATGAAGAATTATTTTATGTTCAAACATTCAGCATGTAGTACGGACAAGCTATTTATATATAAATAACTCAATTCTAAAAATAGCTCATTTCTTAGAATTCATTGTACAATTGCTTCCAGTGTATAATTGCTTCCAGCTAAGCGGAGAGTGAAAATACTAACTCTTGCCAACACCACCACCCAAACGCAATGGAAAATTGCTTATAATGTTGGGTATACGTAGTCTTCTGTGTCAAAGTTGCTGAACGGCAAAAAGAGACAGGTAACATTCTTCCATGTCACCAATGCAAGAAAGGCAAGAAACATTGCATTAGCAAGAGACTGTCTGACCGCATTGTTGAAATCAGTAAAAGTGATCTCACCACGAATGCTATGGAAATCAAGGAGGCTATTGGGACCCCTGCAGATCATGATCAACTCGAAGACTGCGAGAACATTTACAAGTGCTCTCTCAGGGTGAGGAGTTGATATGGAGTGGATTTATCAACAAGATAAAGCTTCCTGTCACAAGTCTCATGTGACTATAAGGCATCTGGACAATTGTGGAATTCATCTGCTAGCTGGCCTCCTAACAGCCCAGAAGTAAGCCCCATCGAGACGGCCTGCTCATAAATAATTTTGCTTGGATTTCTTCTTTCTTCTTCATACTTTGTCATTACTCCATTAAATTCACCGGAACTGTATATTGTGCCATTAATCTATATTTAATCAATAAGTCATCAGTAAATCATTTAAAAACTCTAAAGAAAATTGTAGAGATTGCAGTTTGAATGTTAATTTTAGCATCCAAAGATCTTGTATATAACACTTTACATGTCCTTCTCTGCAAGTAATTCCTAAATTGAGTTCATCTAATTTTAAATGTCTTCTATGTCCTGCAATGTTACTTCCACCTTCATTACGACTGTGTTCCTGGAATCTCTTACAGAGATGATATGAAATATCTCTAATGTATGCGGCATTACACCCATTACATGTATATTGATGAATGAGATCCGAACACAATCTTAACACTGTTTGAGATTTATAAGTAACTTTCATTTAAAAAAAAAATTTTTATGTTATTGAATTCACTAAATATTTTTTCCTAAATAAACAAAAAATATCAATATTTCTTCATTAAAAACTCCTTTTTACAATATTTAATCAAATAATTTTGAATTTTGATGTTAATATTTGTTCAGTAACAATAAAATGAAAGAAGAATCTACAAAAAGATAATCGCATTAAAAATGTTTCTCCAACAAATTTCACACTTTCTGATTTTATTTATCTAAATTATTATTTCATAATATGTAAATAATTTCTCTTCACGCTTTTCAATTTGGTTTTTTTTATTCTTGCCATAGAAAAATTGGAGCGCAGCAATTTATTTTGGTGACATTGATTAAGATAAATTGGCACCAAGATGAAAGATTTTACGGAAGATAACTTCTCCCAGGAGAATCTGCTCTAATTTATTGTTACAAAATATATCATAATGTTTCCCGAGCGATTCATAAAGTGATTTTTTAACATCGGTTTCTTTAGGCGAGGAGACATAAAACAAGTTTCCAATAACCGATTTCTAAATTTCTTTGACAAAAAACTGAAATATTAATTTTTTAAAAAACAAGTAGTACCAGGGATCTTCTTGATGTTTTAAAGGTGAGGATCTGAACTGATAATTGAAACAAAATTGAGAATTCCCTAGTTCATGTGCTGGGTATTTTGTAAATAAGTACCAAAATTTGTAAGACTAGTTTTACTTTAAGATATATTTAAAGGGTATCTTATGTTTTGATAGGTTTTTTATTATTGATTATTTAAACCCTTAAGGAATACTCTGAAATATCTTGCTCTTTTTGTAGTAGGAAAGTGTGAATATTTCTACAAAGCAACTCAAAACAAGTTTTTATTTGGAATAGTCTTGCTTCAGATCAACGCAGTAAATCTTGTAAATCTACATACCAAATCACCCAAATTTATAAGTAAATGTGTTATTAAAGTACAAGAGGTTAAACTAAATTATTTTTAATATTAATGTATTATAATTTGAAAAAGCATTAATTAATTCACTGGAATCCATTAAATGTTTCATCATCAATAGAACTTATTCGGGTGGTTCATTGATACAACAAAAAAACTTTCACAAAACTCTAAACTGATAGTCTGTCTCAAATTACAGAAAACGTGTCGAATTCTGATTGGTGGAAATCGAAAAATACAATATCAATCAAGAAATAAAATATAATTAAAAAAGATATTACGAGGGGTGTCCCAAAAGTTCACGGACTGATAAGTAACAACAAATTCAAAAAGTTTATTCCAGTTAACAAAATTGATCAATCCTCATCAGAATCGCTATCGAACTTTTCAATATAATCACCATTCAGTTTCACACACTTCCCACCTCTGCGTCAACTTCCTAATACCATTATCGAAGAAAATCCTAGTCATCATCATCGAAAAATCATCAACGAAAATCGTTCATCATCCTCCAATGATTGACGCGCTGTCTGGAATCGTTGCACCCACTTAAAGACAGTTGTTCTTCCCATAGCGTCATCAACAAAGACGCGGTGTAAATGGTGCACAATATCTGCAGTGGGAGTGTCTTCCTTCCAGAGGAAATAGATGATTTCTCGTTGAGATTTCACTGCCTCTTCCATACTATCTAAAAGAGAGAAAAATGACAAAATAATACATTCGTATTCATAAACATGCCGACGGGCAGCCAATGAGAGTTCACCTCAATTACAATTGGTTGATTCCCCCTCATGTCATCGTACACACACCGCGCGTTACAGTCACGCACACACGTGACCACGCCATATTCTTTCAGTCCGTGAACTTTTGGGACACCCCTCGTACTTGTGAAAATCAAATTGCAAAAAACGAATATTTCGTTTTTGTTAAAAAAAAAGATATATTATGAAAACTTTTTCACAAACTAAAAATATTTCAGCTTCTTCTTTACCATTAATAAAAGTTGCAAAATCTTCATAAAATCTTATTAAGGATGTATTTGTACCAGTACAGCTATAAGTAATAAATTTTCAGAACAATTTATAAGTTTATATCGTACAATTCGACAGTACTCATTATCGGTCAGAGATGAAAATGCGGTTATTTTTTCAAAATAAGAGTATAAAAATTTATAAAAAACAAAAAATATAAATTAATAAAATAATGAATAAAATTAATATTTAATAAATAAAATAATATAAAGAAATTGTAAACAAAAACAAAAAAAAATTTCCAAATATCATTTGCCGAACGTTTTGCTGAAAACAAGAACCATAGTTCTTATTTTATTTCTGTCTCAAAAAATAGTTTTTCCAAATAATGATTCAAATGAGTTCTTCTCAAGTACTCCATCTTAGTAGCTTCTTTAAGAATATACAAAGACTTTCGATGTTATTATTATGTACAGGGCTTTTTTTCGGGGGGAAAGGTTGTGGAACGGTCATCTCATAATAAAATACATTACAAATATATGACAATATGTTTATTAATACTATATTGTCAGTTTTGGATTTCACTGTAAAGAAGTCTCTTACTTGAGATGTTACTGACAATATTTTAATATGTTCAATATTTTAATGAATGCCAGTATAAATGCGGATTGGTGAACCCCCACAGTCGAGTAGATCGAGTAAATTTGTTCAATATTGCATGGTTACACATTGCTTCGGTAAAAATCTTTGTTATGATTCGTGTGGAAATTATTTAAAATTACTTTTATTTTATTCATTTTATTTCTTTCTTGCATTTACTAAATTGTAAATTGCAAAGAATGAAAAATAGTGTCGACGGGATAATATGGAAAGACAAATTACAAAAGTCTCCACATGCCATATATAAAAATCAACAAAAATGTCCTTGTACTTCTCCTTCTAATCTCTCTGACGATTTTTGTGGGAAAATTTCATTTTTTTATAAATCCAAGCGTATCTTTTCTAAAATGCTCCATGTCCCCCCTAAACTACTGACTGGAATAATTTTAGTGAATGTTCACATATTCCGATTAGAAACGGGAACAAACTACATGGGAAATTTAATGATAATTTTATTTCACATCAAAGATATTTAGCAATTTTGTCAAATTTTATATTAAAAAAAGTATTATTTATTATCAAATATTTTTATCCGGCAGAAAATCAGTTTTTAATATTAACATATAAGACTAAATTTACAAAGGTTGGCCTCCAATTGATGGTCATTTGAGTAAGGTTTGTGAAAGCAAGTACGACAAGTGATCAACAAGTGTTCTTTAAACATTTATGTTATGCAATGTGATTTAAGATTTTTTGCAATTTAATTGTTGTCATGAGCTTACGTTAAGTTCCCGTGAAAGCCACGTAATGTTCGCGTAAATCTGCAAAGTTATTATGAATATTTAACGAGAGATTGAAAAGACAGATCTTGCGCCCATGCCTCTTGGACTGATAATCCCATCGACATATTCATTACATAAACTGCTGACAAGAAAACTGGTTCAATAAACAATTTGTGACAGAAGTTTGGAATAGTTTCAAAATATAAAGATTGTCCGTAAGAATCCTTTCTTCTTTTAAGTCTAAATACCAAAGTCCCTCATTTTAATTGACTAATATTGTTGGATAGTGCAGAATATTTTCAAAAGTTCCTAATTTCCTATTTTATAGTTATAAATTTTCAGATTATACAAATTAACAGACAGGATTTTGAATCTTATGACTGACTTACTTTTAGATTATTATTAACAATGTTATATAATATAATAACTAAAAGAATGTTTGCAGTAAAACAATTAAGTCAAACATAAACGAAGAATAGCAGCTAAGACAAAGTTTAGAAAGTAATACTTGTGTGATTAAATACACCATTAAAGAATATTCATTATAGAATCATGAAGATAGTTTAACCCCTTAGATGTAGCGAGATTTTATTATGGTTGCCTCAGAAGATATATAATTCCAAGATATATCACATTAAGTTTAAGATATTACATCGCGTAAAGTATTCGATCTTAGCTAGTAAAAAAATGCCAAGTATAACGAGTTAACTCACTTATTTTGTGTGAGCGGCGTGGAGCGCACAGAAACACAGGGCGAATTAACTTGTTTATGGCCCATAAAGGGTTAAATAACCACATAAGCCTCGTTACAATTCATAGGGGAAAGTACCTCAGATTCATTGGGATTCGTGAAACTTTGCAATGTATTAAACATTTCTTTTTTATTCAGCAATTTATTTGTCTTTAAGAACGTATAACCTATCAAATATTTTCTTTTCTTGATGCAGTAGAAGATTTATTTTTTACTTTCCATATTCTTCTTTAAATTGACAAAGAAAGAAGTTAATAAAAAATATTAAAGTATTATAATAATGTTGGATAACTTTCTGTTCAAGAATCATAGGCCTATCGAATATCTCGAATTTGATAAAGTGCCATCTGATAAAATTGACCAAGTTCTTTCTATGAATAATCTCCTTTCATCAAATGTACCTGTTTCGGAATTCAAAAGTCGTGCTTCATTTTTTCCTGGAGCATCATCACATTCACCCTATTTACTGGACGATAATCCAAATTATGCAGAATACCAAAATAATGTTCTCAACCATATCTGAGTTAACAGTTTCACGGAAAATGTAATATAAATTATTGATGTGAACTATTTTTACCACGTTTTTCTTAGCTTGGTTTCTTGTCTGTTTGTCTGTCTGTCTGTCTGGAAAAAATCTTGCGATTGATTTTTCGACCACTTTCAGTCATCCAATTGAGCTGAATTTTTTTATACAGGCTTGCTTCC
>MQRK01253599.1:4766-15953 GCA_001938485.1 Girardia tigrina
AAAGTAAATGCAATTTCAAATCTTAAAATGTTTAATTAAATTATAAAAACATTTCCTTAGTATATAATAATAACCTTACACAATTAAAATAAATCAAAAAGTTATTCCTTTAAAACTAACAAATATTAAAATATAATTGTTAACGATGAAAATTACGAAACATGTTCAAGTTGGGTGAATTGAAGAATTTGAGTATTCTTGACACTTGCAGCAGCAGTGCATCAGTCTTTTTTTCAGTTCAAGTAAATGAGGCATTCTTTTTCAAATCCCTAAGTGGAGCAATATATTATCCAAAAATATTGCAACACATTTTTTTCAGAATTCCAGGATGTTCGAAAAATACGGCAACCTTATCACTAGGTTAAGATCATTGAACATATACAACATTAGTATCACAAAGAAAATGTTTTAAGATTTTTCTTTACAAAGACCTAGTTACGGATTGTAAACTCAAGATTTAGTACAAATAGTTAAAATAGAACTTTAAAAATAACACAAAGATAGGATTTCTTCAAATATCAAATATTTTTATTCATTTGGTTTAAAAATTAATAAATTTGTTAAAATAAACGTTTTTATAACTAAATAAATAATATTTAAATTTTTGAAAAATAAAGTATTTTAATCAGAAATAATCTACTTAAGATTTTTTTTTCAATAAAAACTTCGATAAATATCATGTAAAACTATACTAAATTCAAAATGCATCTGATATAGAAGCATTTTAAAAATTAAGTACAAATGGTCCACATTATCATTAACTCTATACATACTCTCAGGTAATATTGTTGAAAAGAGGAAGAAAAATTTACAATTATATACGTAAGATGACTAAAAAACAAGAATGTGTGGGTTGTGGGTTATTGGGTGTTACTATTTTTAGGTTGGGAATCACCCATACTGGGTTGGGTGGGCTGTGGGTTATTATATCATCAATTATTACACTATCAGGACATCACTTAGGACGGAAAAATAGCATTTTTTGTGAATCAAGGATTTAAGACCTATTCATATAATTATATTGAAATATTTAAGACAAAAGTTCAACCGTGGACTCAAAACCCTTTTGGAAATCACATTTAATATTTACAAGAGGACGGAGCTTCTCTCCGTAAAGCTCAAATGTTTTATGAATGGTTGCGAAGAAATTTTCCCAATTTTATCAATTTTAATGAGTGACCACCATCTTCACCTGATTTGAATTATTAGTACATTTTGAATTACAGCTTTTGGAGAGTGCTTAAAGAAAAAACGTGTCAAAAACCCATGTTGTGTTCATCTTTCACAACGATTCAATCTAAACAGTTATGTTAACAATCATCAAATCCCCAAACAAAATCTCAAACAGTCAACAATAACATCTGTGAATCCTATAAATTATAAAATTTGAAAAATCGATAAATTTGTGAAACTCTCAGAAATCGTTTTACAAATTTAACTGACAATATTTTATCGATATATCAATCCTCACTCGATTTTTTACAATTATGAAAAACTTTCAAATAACATTCTACACTTGAATTTTTATCAATACCACAATTTCAAAAAAACTGATCGATAATTGTTTTTATTTAATTATTATTCAATAATTCGTCACATTGTTTAACTATAATAAGCATCTGATTAAATACAACTTTAATCAATAATTAAAATGGCGTTTCGAGTGTTTGATGTTTGCAAATAGCCTTTCTTCGGTCATTTATAGAAGATGTTAATTAAACCAGAGTTTTCTTTGAGTTGTCAAGAACCCCGGTAGTCGTCAGAACGATTGGCTCGACAATCTGCCCAAAATCTACATTATCCCCTCAATTCTTCTAAGAATCAATAACCATAATAACCCCATTCAAATCTTGATTGACTTAAGAATTAACTACGAGGAGCTTTGGAATTACTAGATATTTCATACCTTTCTATCACCGTAGATTGTGAATTCGCTCGTCCACGATATCTAGTTCCATCATAGAAAGGCTTTTGCCAAATATTTTTATGTCAAAACCTAATGATATGCAAGTCGATGTTTTCCCTTCGTTTAGGTTTAAACGTTGCCTCTCCTTACTTAATATGTCAAAGAAATCGGACGTCTAAACTTTTTCTTGGGCTGAAGGTGCCCTGGGGCGTCACCCTGTTACAAAACTTGCAAAAGCCATCTTATACTTTTATACAAACATCTGAGGTAGAGGTGTGTACCCAATTTTACAACACCTGACAACTCGAAGCGACTCCGTATGAAAATCAAATCGAGTCTATTATAAAAGGCGATCTAAATTTCCGGTGCGATACGAACATCACCCGCTATTGTCTTTAGCACAGCAAACATAAAGGTAGTCTTCATGCCACCCCACCTCCTCTTCAAATGGTGGATAAAGACGAACTTATCCCCTTATTCCGCGGAACACAGATCTACCGTGGTTTTCGACGCGTGATAAGAAAACAGAAGATGAAATATTTTCAATGTTCCATTTCAAATATTTTCAAAACACAAGAAGATCCGTTTGCTGAACTCCCCATCGATCTAAAGGACGATTAAAAGTAAACATTTGCTTTGAACAATTTCTTAGTTACATTATGTTATGTTATTTTTTAAGTAGCAATTTTTAAGAATGGTACTGTGTATTTCATTCTCTTTCGTTTCTTACTACAATATACTCATTCTTTCTTATATGTATTTTATATTCTTTGATTATTTATGGGGAAAAATTTTTGTACCCCTACGAAGATTGAGTATATGAAATAAAATTATTTAATTTTTATTTTAATTATCTGGTAAAATAAATTTGTTACCTTTTACGAAACATAAATATTATATATATATATATATATATATATATATATAAAGAGAAATAGAGAAAATAAAATTGTAAATAAAAGGAATAGGAAAAGAAGAATATTTAGAAGAAATACGTAAACAATAAAATGAAAATCTTAAATAAAGTCGAATTATAAGTAAAAGAAGAGTATAAAAGAGAAAGATTTTTAGTAAAAGGCACTCACAAAAAAATTAGAATAAAAAAAACCTTAATTATCAAGTTAAAGGTACAAAATCTCGTTAATTAATAATTAACGATCAGAAAAGAATTTTGTTTGAATTAAATAACCAAGAGCGGATTAATTATTTAATTACAAACGTCGACTATTTAACCAATGAAGTCGACTGAAGAATTGAGAGCAAAGAAAAGAAAAAAGAGAAACTTCAACGTGGATCGAGACGATATTAAGTACAACTTTTGAACAAGTGTGATTATATTTTTATATATTTATTTTAATGTATCAACTATATATTTATACTGATTGTGAGGATACTAGGTGTCCCACTTTCTATCTAAAATCATTAAAAGTTATGTTTCTAAAATAACTTCTAACAATTGTAAATAAATAAATATTTTTATAAAATAATCTTTGTTGTTTTTATACTTAAATTTTAATATATCACATCCATACCCCAACAAAAGCAAGGTTCTCCAGTTGGGATTGGTTAAAAAATTAAATAAGTATATGAACAGATAAAAAATTTTCATTTACAATATAACATTAACAATAATATTAGCTAATATAATGGTTGATGATGGCAAATATTCCGAAATATCGATTTCTTAAAACAGAAATAACAAATTATTTTTCAACAATATTAAATTAGCGTTCACAAGATTCAGTAATATATTGTTATTTTGTATATTTATATATATTATCTATTGCTGCTGACGGGAAAGAAATGCTTAAAATTGGACTATAATGTCTTTATTAATAATCTTAATTCTTTTTCCAAATTTCTTCTTTTCTGTTTATGTTTTTGTCTGGATTAATTAGCAAATAATGATTTTTATTTTTTTAAACAATTTCTTTTTTCTTTTAAGAAATCTTACTGCGTAAATATAATATAAATTCCAATTAATAATATTTTGTAACTTAAATTATCACTTTTTAAAATTTTTTGTCAACAAGACTGGTTTCACTTCCGGGATATAATCAAATTCAATGATCGCTTCATCATAAACATATTTTAAGTGTCCATATATAAATATCGAATCTGCCTAATTATTTGCGGTGGGATAATATGATTGGTTCCATTTGTTCCATTCTAAATGATCTAACATAATTTGTTCTTCAAGTTTGTTCTTCTCAACAATATGTTGCGTATCCATTTTGTTAAGTTTGTAACAAAAATTTTTAACCTTGTATTTCTTGATAGTTGATATTCATATTGATTTTATGATTCTAATAATTTGAATTTCATTATTTTATTCTTTTCTTATAAAATTGATATTTTCGCTTACTTCAATGGCATCGCTTACACATGGCATCTCCTTTTTCGTCACTATTTCGTAATGCATTTCCAAATTATGAATTTTGCTAAAAAAATTTTAGAGTTTCAGTTTGAGATTGTATTTTTGAGCTTGTATTATTTAATACTTGATGTGTTCAATATTCTTACAAATTTCGAGAATTAGATTATTTGGTATAACATAAATATAATATCAATAATTATTTAACTTATAAATGTATGGGGAAATATGTCTATACTATATACACGAAAATTGTATAGTTAAATATATGTATTTATAAATAAAACTTTATACTATATTCTAAACTGACAAACAACAAGTTTAATTAACTGTAAAAAAATGAAACTGAAAATTTAATAGACAATACATTAATAGTTCGCTAAAACGTTAATTATTTTATTTTTCAAAAAATGTTAAAGATATTAAATCATTTATATCCAGAATGATATTTGGCCTATCTCTCTTCTTTTGAAAAACACATGCACGTAACTAACAATATTTCTTGAATTTATTTTTATTTCTAAATTAAAAAAAAATGTGACTGATTCTAAATTAAGTAAAAATACACTAAATGCGATCAATTCCATTCTCGAAACTAACCATTGACAGAAACAAATTGCCGTAAAGATAACGATATGTTTACTCTATCGTTCCATACTTTACAAGGTAACAGAGACATATGATAAATATAACAATTGAAACATTCAAATTCAATCCTACCTACTTAAGCCTTCACATCAAATCCAAAACAATTCGAAATATCATCGATACAATTCGATTGAAATGTCTGACCAAATGCCAATCTGAGAGAACAGTGTGTTCTCTCAACTGTACCAGGTTCGAAACTGGTGAAATTCAGTATAACGAGTCATTATTAATGACACATTCAGTCAGTGCAAAACAATCACACACCGACAAAATACAATATGTTTTGAGTTTCTTCGTTCTTTCAAAATCGTTTACAAAATTATTGATTTTATCGTCAAAATATAAACAGAGAAAAGTAAAATCTATATTTAAGGCATATACTTCCAATGGAGGAAAGACTGCTGGACAATTTCAGTACATTCATATGGAGCGATGTTAAAAATCTCCTTGGATGAAGAGTGGAAACACCGTTCAAATGAGTGAACGGGCCGAGTGTGAATGACATCTTAGAACGTACTTACTAGAGTATAACAAGGAATGACGGCGTGAAGTTGAGGGCAAATCAGCAAAATGGTTGCGTGGTACAACGCAACCCCATATGCCGAAAAGATTATGCCTGAATTAACGGTTTTCAAACAGAAGCGGAGGTTATTCTTGCCGAAAGATTTCAGTGCAGCGCAGCCTAAACAGTATGACGGAATAACAAAAAGTTGGAGTCGAAGGATTCGTTAGACCACTTCCGCCGTTTAACTGCAAGACAATAGATGACTTTAGGTGACAGTAACGGGACTGCACTTGCCTCAACGAGTCGAGATTAACGGGATACCTTATCATATCAGCCACGTGCGCCACTAATCACAGACGACATTTATTTAAACAGAAGCTGATGAACAGATGAGAAACATTACCAAAACAATGGTTACTGCTAGAATGGGCGATATGTTGACTATTCAGGAAGATGTTTTCCAGAGTAGAGAAAAAACACCTGAAAGCAAGTAGATCAAATATGTACAGACGAAAGATTAAATATACCTCAAAAGAAAGAGAAACTATCCCAGTATTTGAAGGATTATGAATTATGTTGATGAATATATGGAATCTTGGGGGATTGTGGATTAATATTAATTTATTATTATTAGGTTTTCGGAAATTATGAAGTTTATTGAAATCGACAGAAAAACGCGTTGTGTAATTTTTTGAAAAGTAAATAGTTTTGGAACGTTTGTTTGTCTTCCGCGAACACTGTTTGAATTGGCACTGCAGCATCTGAAAAACAGCTACGGTGGTAACAGGTGCTTGTACTTATCAATCTTAGAGGAAATTGACATATCAGAAATTGAAGAATTTTTTAAACTCACTGAATTATTGAAAAATATGAGAGACTGAATTACAGGATGGTCCGCCCGATCCTCAGGTTGCCCCAAGAATCGGACGGAGGTAGCAGAGCTGCGCCTTGGCTTTGCTCGAATTTGCTGGACCCATAGAGATGATCCCTCACACCATCGATGATAGAACCGATCGTCCTCATCGAATTCTAACAACAACGCAAGAATCGATTTGATTTGCGGAACAATTCCACGGAGAATGATCATCATTGCCGAATAATTCGAAATCAACTCCAAATACGACACGAACAGATCCATCAAATTATCTTTGATGTCCATCGCCTCGATCAGACAATGGCAATGGAAATACAATTCATCGAGAATCTTCTCTCGAATTCCAGACAAATGTTCTAGGTTCGATTTATTCGTTTCAATATCGACACTCGGAAATCTATCTGACAACAATTTCGTATCGGATTCGCAATTCGAATCTATCAAAATCTCATTCAACACATCGTCATCGGTTAAGAGAGTATTTTTCAGAAAATCCTTATCGATCAACACCGATTCAGTTTTTCGTTGAGAATTTTCAACTTCTCTGTAATTTCAGAGTTGCTCGGTTTTCGAAAGAGCATTACTTCAGAGTTGATTGTTCAATATGAAACAGTAGAAAAAAAATAGAAAAATATCGACAAATTCAGAATTTAAAACTTGTAATTCAAAATCAGAAATATTTATTGTTTTCAACACAATTCACAAACCAAAATTCAAATCATCAATGTTGCTATGCAACAGTTCGATTAAAACAACCATTCAAACTTTCTTTGTGGTATTTTCCAGAATTCAAAAACTTTTTCCTCAAAAAAATTAAAAATTTTACAACCCAAAAAAATTATAATTATATATATTTATATAATGATAATTTAATTTAATTAAAAAAAACAAAATATAATAATTTAAATGTTCGAATTCCGAACACAGGATAGATTTATGACCTTATTAACCTTCCTGGACCTGAAATGGGGTCAGAAATGACCCCATGATATGAAATTTTGCAATAATAGCTAAACAACAGTTTAAATTTATGCAAAATTATCATTTTGTTCATGAAATGAAGTGTAAAACATTGACAAGAAGTTCCAATGGGAAACCTGATTTATTTTACTACTTATGATGTGTTTGGGTTCATTTACGAACCCGTTTCAGGAAGAAGTGTTGATGTGAAATGTTGTCCTAAAAATTATTTATTGCTGACATGTTGAATTTTTAACATTATTTCAGAAAACAATTTAATATTACAATTTGATATTAATAATTATTTATAAAGACAAGCAATTCAAGAATTATTTTCATTTGTGATAATAAATATATTTTATATTTTCAAATTTCGGACTTTTGAGTTATTTAATAATATGAATTATGTTTAAGTGTTACAATAACCCTACGCAATAACACTTTAAAAATATTACAATTTTATGTGAATTAAAATAAATATATCGTAAAATATTTAATCAGAATATTTAACTTAGTAAACTATATAGAGAAAAAATTAGTAATTACAGAAAAATGATACACTCCAATAAAATGGATACCTCTGGGGATCACGAAAGGTATATATACTTAAAATTAGGTATAATAAAGTACTTACAGTTTCACGGAGATATAATGCGCGACGTTCGAATAGAAATCTATTATTTTGAAGATAGTCGACTTGTACAGAAAGAATCTGATTATTCCAGAATTTGTATAGTTAGGGTCTGCGAGGATTTTCTGAGAATGCAGCATATTCGGGGTTCAAACCGATACTTTTGTTTCGAGATATTGTAGAAATGAGCCAAGTTGTGATCACTTCGGGTGACTATATTTCTCGACAATTTGATTTTCAGAGCGGATAAATGTAGTCGATATGACCAAACTCATAAACGCAACGTAAGCGAAATTAAAGAGTAAAAAGTAATTACTAATTTTTTATTGATTTTATAAATCAATATCATTTTTAATTTTAATTTTTAAAATCATCATATCGACGTTAAGTCGATATGATGAAACATAAATAATAAATAATAATAATACATAAATAATATACATGAATATTATTATAAATATAATAGATACAATTATATAAGTAGATATATATATATAGATATATATATATATCTTGCGTGGCAGCGGCGAACTGATTTTGGGAGGTGGACTGCGGGTCGAGGGTAGTAAAATCATATCTCACGAAGTCTATAAATATATCTGGTGCCCTGGACCGCGCTCGAGTGCCTCTGATGAAGAAAGAAGTGCGGCATCTGGCTGTGATTGAATGGTCTCGATGATCTGCACGTACCTGGGAACGTTCTCTGTGGGACACTTGTTCAATAGATTACAATAATTGATTTTTTATCACGGTTCATATTCTCGTTATAATTATTCCATTCGAATTGATTGAGATTGAGAATGGCATGTTGATTGTCACTATTGACACTATTTGGCGACAATTCACACACTTCAATCAGAATTTTAATGAAAAAAATTTGTCAATTCGGAAATCATTAGAACAATTTGAATTAGTAACTTTAGAAAAAAATGAAAAAGCAATTTGCACATATATCATTAACCAATTGCCACATGAAATGTTGAACAAAATAAACATCAAATTAAACATAATTTCCAAGGCAAGTAAACCTCTCACAGAACTACAAGAAATTCTCAACCAATTATACCCATACAACCTAGACAGAGTTTTAGAGGAATGCTATAAAGAATATAGTCTAGGAGACAGAAAACCATCCGAATAGGTAGCCGAACTCACACACAAATTAAAAGACGAGAATAACCAGCCTAAGACCACCTTGATCAGATTTGTCTTTCACCGAATTCTTCCAGCTAACATAAAGAACATCATACTCGCAAACAAAGACTTAAGTTTAGAACAACAAGGCACACTAGCAGATCAAATCTACACAAACGAACTTAATTCCATTAATGCAATCAACCAAAAATATCATAAAGAGGAAAACAACGAAACAATAGAATTTCTACTCAACAAAATCGAAAAAGTAAACGACGAAATCAAATCTTTAAAACGAATCAGAATTTGCATCATCACAATCAACCAACAAAACCCTCGTATCACAAATTTAAAAACAACAATTACACAAAACCGAAAACAAAACATATTGCTTTTACCACACTAAGTACGGAAATAAAGCCTTCAACTGTATAGTCACATGTAATTTTAGCAACAATCTTTTAAAAGAAGACAGTCATCTAGAGCCGCACCTGAACTAGATGACATATACAGTATCTTCACGGTGCAATCACAAAACACTAGTTTTAGTTTTCTTGTTGATAAGGTTCAGTTGTTTCCGTGATTCCGTCACGTCATTTTACACAAACATGTTATCAGCCAAACACAAAATTGTTCGCAGTCAATGGATCAGAGATTAAAACCTTTGGTTCAAGGATTTAAGTTTAGCTCTTGCAAACAAAATATTTAGTTGGAACATTGTAATCGCCGACATTCCTAAAGCCATCATAGGAGCAGATTTTTTAAAACATTACAATTTACTAGTTGATTCTAAAAATAAAACATTAATAGATAGAAATACTTCAACATATTTAAAAAAAATTCACATGAATCAAACTCAAACAACTAACCCAACACTATTATACATCCCTAAAACAAAAATTACAACAATCTACAATCCCAAATCTAACAAAATCAATTTAAACAGGCATAACTCACTCAACCAAATAAAAACAAAGCTCATTTCTAATCAGTTTAAATCACCAAACATACAAATAAAATCTACACAGACACAAAAAAATCACACAAGTTCAAAGAAAATCTCCATAATAACATCTTCATACAAATCTACAATTCAAAATAATCAAGTACAAACTATCAAACACATCAACAAGGACAAAAATTCAAACAAAAATCCAACAACATCAGTCAACAACCAGAAATTTATTGAAAATACGAAAATTTTAAGGAACTGGATCGAAAAGGGAGTAATAGACAAAACTTCGATTCAGATTAAAGAAACAACACATCAAATCATTACCACAGGTCTCCGACACACGCCAAAACAAGGAACTTACCACCAGAGAAACTTACAAAAGCAAAGAACAAAGGCATAATCAGAAGCTCCGACTCTAACTGGTCTTCTCCATTGCTCATGAAACTAAAAAAAGACAAATTTGGAGATGTTGCATTGACTACCGAAAACTAAACGCAATAACAACAAAAGACGAATATCCAGTACCACTCATAAGAGATGTAACGACCAGACTCGCAGAAGCCAAATTCTTCACAAAACTCGATCTTGAAAAAGCTTATTATCAAATCAAAATAGCAGAGGAATACATCAAAAAGACGACAATTTTAACACCATTCTGACTTGTTGAACTCTTAAAAATGCCTTTCGGACTCAAAAATGCCGCATATCCACCTTTCAAAGGCATATGGATCATCTCTTATCAAAACTGGATTATGCAGTAGCCTACTTAGACGACATCTTAATTGGAAGCCCTGATGAGAAGTCCCATCGAAACCACGTAATAACAGTTTACGAAATTCTAAAGAATGGGTTAAAATTAAACATGGATAAATGTGAATTCTACAAAAAGAAAATCACTTTTTTAGGACATACAATAGAACAAGGTGTTATATATCCAATAGTAGAAAAACTAGAACAAATAAAACTCATTGAAACTCCAAAAAACGTTCAAGAAATCAGGTTTTTCGGGATGGTTAACTTTCACCATAAATTCATCCCCAACTGTTCAACTTTTTTAGCTTCCATTACGGATATGATTAAAAACAAAAAGAAACTGGAAAAGATAAACTGGGATGAAGAAAACCTGCAAAATTTCACTTTAATAAAAAATATTTTGGCCAAAATAAACAAATTACACATGATACAACAAAACACGAAGTT
>MQRK01253600.1:0-10991 GCA_001938485.1 Girardia tigrina
TTTAAATATTTATTTTCAGATACTAATATTTTAATTAATTAAAAAAATATTTTAATATATAATTCAAACAATATAATTTTAATAAATTAAAAACATTTTATTAATTTTTAAAAAATTTTGTTGCAATTTAAAATTATTGCATATAATCAAAATGAAATACAGTGAAACATAAATTTTAAAATTGATTTACAATAAATACAAAATATTTTTGAAATATAAGATTTATTAGTGATACAATTATTAAATAAACATGTTAAAAAATTTTTAAAAATAAATTATAAAATTAAATTATTATTTAATTAATATATTATCCAATCAGAATCTGTATTTGATACGGACTCCTTTTTGGTTTTATTTTGGTAATTGTACTGTTCTATCAATGGACGATCCACCTCATGATGTTCTGATAAGAACGAAAAATGTTGTAAATCAATATATATATATATATATATATATATATATTTCTGTTTTTGTTTGACGACAACAATGATATAACTAAAAATAATATTTTTTAAATTAATAATATAAATTAAAAAATTATTATAAATAAAACAAATAGTACATAAGTAAACATAAATGTTAATATCATGAACTCAAAAAAAGACATTCTACAACCTCGAGCGTCTACGGGTCGTGCGATATTATTTCTGAGAACATCCCATCTCTTCTTTCGATGTCTCAAAGTGATTTCATACGATTTTTTAAAATTCTCTATTGTTTCTTTGTCGAATGTTTCTTCCAAATTGAAACCCAAATCGTCAAACAGAACTTCTTTTTCCATTTCAGTAACAATATTATATTTTCTTATTCATACCAAAATTATGACCTTGAAAATGATGCGTTTAAACAAATATCATTTTTAAATTAATTATGAAATATGAAATTAGGTATGTTAAGATCGTTAATTTATCCATGTTTGAAATTTTGATACTAGTAAACTTTTTGTAGTCATCATAAGAGTGATGCTAGTAGATATAATCTCTTTCTGTAAAAAATGAAAACAAGTGTTGTAAATCCTAAAGTAACAATATTATTTCTTAATAATTAATTTAAATCAAACTTTATTACAGTTTTATTACAGCGCATAATTCAGCTGTTTTCTAAATCCACTATTTTCTGTGTTTTTTCAATCTTAATCTTTAGTTGTACTATTCCATAGTTTACAAATTCCGAGTCGTTAGCAAAGTGTTTACGTCTTTTTATCTCCGTTATTTTGACAATTTTTCATATTTTTGAGTATGTCTACTTTAATTACGTTAACTTGTGCTCCCGTACCCAATAGAAATCGTACTTTCAAGTTATTTTTTGGAATTCTACACTAGGCCTCCATTTCAGTTCTTCGTATTTTATTTTAAACTTTGATATTTTCATTATGCCTGGGATTCTTTCTTAATCATTTCCTGAGATCAAAACTGTCACATTTATCATAGGGTATTTCGTTCTTACCACCTACAGTGCTTAACATAAGTTTAATCCCACCAAAATTAAATCTATTATTTTAATCATTTTTGGTATTTGTTTACTTTTAACTTTCAATAATATGCTCTAAGTTTTGTTTTTCCTTAAGTTTTTCCAATAGAGCTTGAATTTGACGAAGAAGTTGATCATTTTGTGGAAAATTTGTGACATTGCTGGTCATCTAGGAGAGTAACCCTAATTAATAATATTCATTTTTATTGCATATTATATTACACATGGCTAACTACAGCGTTTACTTTTATGTAAGTTAATTTTTATTAACTTTTCTAGTTAATTAGTTGTCTGATGATCTATGATATGTATTTAGGGACTTTCTGTAATGTTTTAGCAACATTCACCTTTACACAGATACACCATATGGCTATTACTCATTTTTTTGATTGAGTATTCACATCGTTCTGTGAATTATTTTATTTATTGCATTTATACTGCGTAGTTTTCTAAGTACATTTGTTAAATAACAATCATACTAAGAGAGTTTATGCATAATTATGGTTTTTCTTTGTGTTTTAGGATAATCCGTACACGATGGGAAAGCGATGCAGCCTCTCTTCTACAAAACTTTCACCGGATATTGCTCTCAAGAGTATATGCCTTAGTGAAAGGAATATTGCCAGTCAACTGGGGATATCCAAGATTGCCGTCCATGGAGCGATTGTAAAGTATGAAACGTCAGCATCATTCCATGATGCACCCAGAGCAGGCGCTCCGAAGAAACCTACGCCAGCAGATGATCGCATAATTCGATGAAAGGCAGTTGCTTACCCTCACATCACCACCCGTGACATTGAGGTTAATCTACTGGAGTCAGGTGTGAATGTTATTAAGATAATCATCAGCAGGCGGTTAAAATTGATGAACCTATCAGCTTACAAGTCAGCCAGAAAGTAAATGTTAACAAAAGCAATGAATGTGAAGCGCCTCCACTTTGCAAATCAACACAGGCATTGGACAGAAAACAACTGGCAGAAAGTTATGTAGTCAAATGAGTGTTCAATTACTCAGTTTGGGGAACGTATTTCACGGGAGAGAAGGCCTATTGCAGTCCGATATAACAAAAGGTATACAGTATCAACGATGAAACATCCGGCTTCAATAATGATTTGGGGATGTGTGAGGAGCTATGGGCTTTGGTGATCTTGGAAAAAAAGTTAGAATGAATTTCAAGATATATACTGACAAGCTGGAGACCAAGCTGAAGACTTTCATGGGGATACATCAGTGCACCAGTTTTATGCAAGATTCAGCACCTTGACATGTGGCACGAAAATGTCTGAATTGGTTCCGAAAGAACGCTATTGAGTTTCTTGATTGGCCAGGAAATTCTCCAGACTACAACCCTATCAAAAATATATGAACCATTTTGTCTAAAGAGTCTAATTAAGACGTCCTACATCAATTCCAGTGCTGAAAGAAGCGTTCAAGTCTGTCTGGAATAAAGAGGTAAAGAATGAACTCTGTATGGCATGCGTGAACTCCATGCCTAAGCACCTTGAAGCCATCATAAAACCCCATGGCGGGCCAACAAAATACTTATTTATTCTGTTTTATATGATACTTTGACTGCTCAAATACATACAGTTTGTAAAAAATGAATTGTTACAATAAAATGTTATAAATATATTGTGTTCTGCAAAAAAGTTAAAAATATTCTGGTGGTCTTAAACTTATGTTAATCACTGTAATATACAAAATTCAGGAGGAATATTTTCGACAGCACCCCATACATAGCACGCGTCATCATTCATACAATCATACATACAATAAAACACACACATACATGATTTTTTAGAGAAGTGCAATGATCACATCTCCCTGTGATCGTGCCTTGTCGTTTCCCTATTCATCTCTGAAATTTTTATTGCATGTAATATTTTCTCTTTTTGTTAGACTACCTCTTTTATGTGATATTTCCGACATTCTTTCCCAATCGTCATCGAAGTCTTCTAGTTCTGCTACTCGGTCTCTTCTATTCATATATCTCTGTACCTTGTGTTAATGTATTATCTTCCGTCATTTCTTCTATTCCTTGTATCTTCTCTTACGATTTTTTGTGCTTTCTGAATCTGTTTGGATTCTCATAACATTCTGTTCCCACATGCCCTTTTTATTACATTAGTTACATTTGACATGTGGGCATTCCCGTCTCACATGGCCTTCTTCATGACAGGTCCAACATGTGATCCTTCTCGCTTTAAAATTTCTTCTTGGTTCTTCGATCTTGCTCTCTTCATATCTTGGTCTCGGTTTTTATGTTCTATATTCTACCTTCTATTCTTTATTTTCCTTTTTCGTGAACGCATATATTCTTATATTCCTGTCTTTCAGTTCAAATTCGTAAACTTTCTCTTGAATATTCTTTATATCATCTGCTTTTGTGGCATATCTGAGAGTTATTTCTCTTTGTACTACTCTATCTTCGATGGCGTTGATGTAAGCTAGATGTGTAAGTTTTTTTCTCAGTTTTTACTCTACATGTTCATCAATCTTTTTCAATACTTCTGTTGGATTTTTATCCCCGATCCGAATCTCTATCAGTTCCTTCATTATCTCTAAGATATTCTTCTCTTTAGAGAGTGCACTTCTCTTGCTTCCCCGCTGTCTCCTTGCGTTTTCTAATACTCGCTTATCGCCTCTGTGGTCATGAATGATGTACCTAATATTAATTTCCTTTCTTCCTTAACCCTTTCCAGCCCATTGTTGCCGTATGGCAACATATTTGAAAAATTAAATTACAATTATCTCTTTTACCCAATTTAAATTTTACACAAAGTAATAGTTTCTAAAAAGTCTAATAGATGACACTACATATATTAGTATGCGATTCTCACTTGTTTCTAGAAACAAAACAACAATAAAAAAGATTTTTTTCAAAAATAATAATTTGGGCTGGAAAGTGTTAAATCAAAAAATCTTTGAAATATCTCTCAAAGCTTATTAGAAAGTCTTCTAATTTTGCTTCTGACCAATCGAATGTCTCCGGTCCCTTGGAAATTGTTGTCAGGTGGTCATGTGTCGCCAGGTTAAGAGCATTAAGACAATTTTCATTTGCATCTTTATTATTATCACATTTGGAGTAATTAACACTCTAATTGGTTTTCTTATTTTTACTTTTAATAATGATTATTCGAACAATTTTTTCTAATTCGTTTTAGAATATTTGCTTCATAAAAATATTAATTAAAAATAATAATTTTAACCATTTCTGAATAAAAACTCAGAATAATAAAAACTTTAAAAATTGTTAAAAATGAATTTCATTTAAATCTAATTAAATTCTTTTCTATTTGTTTTTCAAAAAATATTAAACTTAATTTTAATTGTAAATAAATTTGAAAAAAAATTGGCAATTCAATACTCAAATCAACATACATCACTGCATTCACACATTCATACAATTTAAAAGATTCCTCACAATATAATTTTATGGATTTTCGCCATACTTTTAGATTTTATTCTAACAGAAGTATATTCATAAATTAACTTTATGAATTGTAAGGCTCGGTATTATTTTCAGATTAGAATTTTGATATTTTCGAAAATTTTGTTTTATAACAACTATATAAACATTATTCAAACAAGTTTTCCTAATTAAATTTACGAGGAACGAAATTTGAAATTTTTTTTGAACAAACCAAAAAATTAAAATAATTATATATAATAATATGCAGATTTATTATTTTCAAAATTTTGTAATATGTTTATTTTTATAAAAATTTTTGTATTCAAAAACAATTGTAATTATAAAAATGAACTATTTTAATTATAGTTTATTTATTAACTTCGTATTTAATTTTGTATTTTTTAATATTTATTATCATTTTTCTTTCATTTTGTATTTATTTTTAAAATTAAATACATTTTGTTAAAATATTTTTCTGATCATATATTGAATTCGTTTTCAAATCTATTTTATTTATTAATTTGATTATTTTAAATTTAATTCGTTTTTTTAATTTATTCAGTTTCAAGTTTTATTATTTCAAATTTTATCTAAAACATTTTTATTGAAACTTTATGCCACATTTTAAAATAAATTTCTAATTTTTACTTTTATAATGAAAAATTAATTTAAAATGTTTTTTATTTCTAATTCAAAAATTTAAGAGACATCAGAAATCCTAGCAGTAATTTTTCAATATCATCGTGTAAGCAAGCTTTTCCATTCATTCAATAAAAAATAATTCTTTTCAAAAATATATAACATTTATTAAAATATTAAATTAATGAAAATCAAATGTAAAGTAAAGTAAATAAGCGTTGTCCATAAGCCCTAATAAAGTAATTCATCTTTAAAATTCGCCTTTAACCTCTATGGAAATGGGATTTCCGTTTTTACAAAAGTAAATACACTTCTTGAATTTTTCAAAACAGGATTTGCATAGAACATGACCGCAGTATAGCACAACATTCCACTTATTAATACCACAGCAAGGACATTCTAAACTTCTTATTGTTTTTTTAATGAAAAAATACCAGTCTTGCATATTTTTTATGGTAACCCCCTTCACTTGTTTGGACAAATCATCCCATATTTCAAAGGAGTTTAATTCATTGTTATCTATGGCTAAACATAATTAATATTATATATGATTAAGATTATATCACTAAATCTATTAACCGGAAATCTTTTCCTTGATATCTTCATTGCAAGTCGAACATTTGAAAGGCATGAAAGCACAAAATTCACAGTGTATTTGATGGCCACATGGTTTGTAAATAATAGTTGCAGAATTACCATTGCAAAATTCGCAAATGTCGTACTTCTGATTCTTCTCATCCAGGAAATAATAAAATAATTTAAAAGTATTGACGTGAAAAGATGTTTCCTAAATTATATAAAAAAATGTTTATATTTATAGTAATTTATTTTTTAAAATAAAAAATTTTCTAAACGCATTTATCAGATATAATTATACTTTACATAACTCTTATCTTTCGAATGACCGGTATGGTAGCCGAAATCAAAATTAGGAGCCAGATCGGTCTGTCACTATAGTGGCAGGAGAAAATGTATATCAAATAGTGATCGGAAGACCATAATGCAAATAATGAAATTATAAAAATTCCTTGATTTTAAAAATTAATTCCGTCCTAGCTACGAAGCTTTAAAATTTTAATTATTACTTCCTAAGTTTAATGGAAGTTTTGTAGAAATGGTAAAGAAATTTATTTTTTAGTCTTTCTGATTCTTTACTATTAACTACAACAAAAACACAACATCATCGTATTACACTGGTCTACAATTTTTTTTAAAAAAAATTCAAATGTAAGAATAGGTTTTTAATAGAACCTTTTGTGCTGATTCTAAATACGTACTCGGTTTTTCTCTATCATGACAGGCGTTTCTGCATTTACACATTAAAAGTTTAATGAAATCTCGAAATCTTAGATTTTTTTGTAATGAAATTGGTGGTCTCGTCGCTTACATGGGTATTCATTACAATGTTAATCCGTGGAGACTCTTCATTGATTCATCAAAGCGCCGCGTAAAAGCAGTGCTGCTGTTGAAAGGAAATGCAATAGCATCACTTCCAGTGGCGTATTCAGTAACCCTAAAAGAGATGTAGAAATTGTGAAATTGGTGCTCCCTTCATTGAATTACAACAAAAAAACTGTTTGATTTGCTGAGATTTGAAGATCACTGCTATAATATCAGATCTGTAGGGTGGATATTCAAATTTTCCATGATTTCTGTGCCTCTGGGACAACCGTGCAGATTCAGAGCATTGCACTAGAAATATTTTCATAGCTTGCAAAATATAATCATAATGAAATATTTGAAGTTTTTTTTTCATGTAAACCGCTGTTATAAAGACACTACCTATTAATCTATTTAAATTATAAAAGTTAATGTAAATTGAGTTAATGGATTAGTTCCCCCCATTTGTTAACAACTTTTAATAAAAACAACAAAAAAACAAAATAATTAAAAATATTTTATGATTAGTTCGTTATCATCAGATTACTGATTATGTTCTTCTAAAATTAAGATGTAAATCTTAACAACATTATATTATTAAATAATATGTTTTGCAAATAATCTGGTAGTTGATCATGGAAATTTATGTACAGTCACATAGACACATAAGGAATTTATAAACTAATATTTCATTATTCATAGAAACGTTTCTTATAATATGTAAGATAAAATATTAAAATTTCTTTGTATGGACATCGAATTTCGTTTTAATATTTCTTAATATTTTTTAATATTTCGTTTTAATATGTTTATGACGCATTTAAGGTCAATGACCTACTTAATTTTAATGTCTCGATTTCAGCACTTTAAAAATCTGTACGTACGACTGTAAAATAATGCTTATTAAAAAGGTTACACCATCTCTTAGAAAATCCAAAAAACTAAGTTATATACCTAATAACTAAGTATGAATTGAAATAATAACAAGAAAATAATTAGAAATAAGAATGATTCCGAAATAAATATTACCTCACAAATTTATAATAGAGTCGGCTCGAAATAAGAAACGACGTCGCAATGACAATCAATGAAATTTAATTAAGTTATTGCCAATGGAAATTCTGGTCTCCAGCAAAATACGCGTATAATATTTGTAGTAGAAGTTCGAACTAATAAATGTCGTTAGCAAAATTGTTGTATTAAAATGTACAATTAGTATGGTCAGGTAATACTGTGTTCTGGTTTCTGGTGCGAGCCGGTTCGGGTATTTATACCTTACCGGATGTATTGGTGTCCGATGTGCCGGCAAAATGTTTATCGAATATGATAAACATAATCAGCCTTCAATGTCCGATATCCACCGGCGACAATCATCCACGCAGGATGTTCGTGTAAAGTTTACCACGAAGGTAAACAACGGTGGATTGCTTTCGCTTCCAGGAATTATCAAGTGAATTTTTAATGAACTTTTTAATTAATTTAACTTCATATTTACTTTTTCAGGTTTTTTCAGTGGTCTCTCAAGGATTCCCGTTGGCGCTCCCCGGATCCTGAGATCCTCAAACCTATTGCTGGTCTAGCGCGCATGAAGGGATCTAAAACTAACGGGGATAATCGAGTTTGATTATCCACAAAAACACTAACCAAAACTTTCATGCGCGTGGGATAATGCAATGGGTGGAAAATGTGTCGAATGTAACATGTATATCAATTTTATAATCTAATTTTATTTTTTAAATTAAACAAATCAAAGCCTAAAATTAAATGTTTGATCGTAAATTATACAATGGTAAAACATAAAGCTGTTATTGGCAAATTAATAGCAATAGTAAAATAAACATTAACATTTATAAAAATAAAATAATATTATTTAATTACTTACAAATTTTTTACAAGATTCAACAAATATTTCTTCAGGTGATTTTGTTTTATATTTAGTTCTCCAAGCTTGATAGGCACTCTTTCCTGTTAAATTATTAAAGGATTAATAAAATATCATTTTTATAAATAAGTGATATAAAACCAACGAATTTGACGAATTAACAGATAAGTAATAAATTCGTTGCTTTTACTATAAATAAAGTACTTAAAACGTGAGCAAACTAGGCTAATCAAAAAAATATTTGATGAGCCTAGTTGTATATAAATACAACAAAACAGTAGTAAAAAAATTAAAAGTCAGTCGTTTAACAACTTTTTAATAAAACAATAACAAAAAAAATACACGAACCACATACAATGTTAGGCAATTGTTAAGGCATTAATTCTCAAATTCAATTATACAACGCTCCACTTACATTAGAGGGGCACGTGTAGTGACCTACAGTCACTAACACACACACACACACACATATATATATATATAGTAAAGATTCACAAATTGCAATTTTTTTGAAACAATTTATCCAAAAAAGTTGCAATTTGTGAATAAAAGTTGCAATTTGTGAAATTGGTGTATAAAAATAATTTATAATAGCAAAAGACAAAATGAATCTGAAAAAAGAAAGAAAATGAAAAGAAACAACAATTTATTTATATTGTAAATTTTTAGAAATAATTTTCTCGCGCATTCTTCGTAAGAATAGAATTTCTTCAATGGTTAAATTGCTTTCTGCATAATCAATGGTAATATTTAAGCTTTTGATAACATTATTGATACTAATATCTGGATTAAAGCTTTCGTTGTTTTGATCTTTACCGCTAGAACGAATTTCATCAACTATATTTTCATCCGTGATTATGTTACCAGAAATTTCATGGGCTCCCGATGCCAATTGCATTATTTCTTCATCTTCTACATTTGAATCTGGGACAACATGCCGATATAAACTGATTAATGATTTCTCATCACATTCCTTAATATCAATAGTTATTGATTCTAAATTGGCAATACGTGTCAGTTGTTGGAATCCACTCGGAATAATCAAGTTGCCGACTTCATTCCATGCTTCTGTGACAAGGTATGCAACATCTTTCAAATTTATGTCATCTAACTTATTATTTAAGTTATCCCCTGATTGCGAAGTTAAATGGGAAAGGAGTTTCTTTCTATAAATTTGTTTCAGTATTTTGATGATATTTTGATCTAATGGTTGCAATGTAGCAGTGGTATTGGGTGGAAAGAAATAGACAGTTATGTTTTCACAATCGGATGTTAATGGCTTCTCACTGAAATGTGAAGTAGAATTATCAAGAAGGACAGCTTTGGGTGGTAAATTTTTCATCAATAGATATTTTCTTACTTCTGGTACGAATACATCAGTAAACCATTCCTTAAATAGTCCTCGTGTTTGCCAAGCATTTTTTGAAGCCCAATAATGCATTTCAGGTGGAATAACATTTTTAAAACATCGCGGGTTGTTTGATTTTCCAATGAGCATTAACGGTAATTTATGGTTTCCATTTGCATTTGTACAAGCCATAATCGTAATTCTTTCTTTGGAATTTTTCCTACCTGGTGCATGTTTTTCATTACTTGACACAAAAGTTACATTACATAAAAATTTATAAATGAGACCACTTTCATCTGCATTGTATATTTGATCAGTTACCAGATTTTGTTCTCGTACCATATTAGCAAAATTTTCCAAAAATGTAGGAACTGAGGACTCATTAGATGACAGCTTTTCTCCACAGATTTTTAAAAGGCGAATAGAATGCCTTATTTTAAATCTTTGTACCCAACCATGGCTACCTTCAAACACTACGTTGGCATTTAATTCTTTATGAAATTCTAATGATTTCAATTGTAACATGGTGTCAGATACCGTGTTATGTTTCATTCTCTCATTAAGGAACCAATTAAATACTGCTTTTTCAGTGTCATGCATTGTCACCTTTGTTATTCTTTTAATCTTTGTCACAGGAACAATGTTTGCTTAGCAAAATCATATATTTTGTCGCTATTGTTTCTAATTCGTGTTATTGTACTTTTATGTACATTATATTTCACACATATTACTTTTACTGGTATATTTTCCTTTATATCATTTAGTATATCTAATTTCTGAGAAAAGAATAATTTCTTTTTATTATTCATGGATATCTAAATTTTCTAAGTAATTTAATTCAAATTTAAACTATTTACTTT
>MQRK01253600.1:17681-32811 GCA_001938485.1 Girardia tigrina
AGGTAGAGAAATGCCTTCTGATCCACGCGTCAAAAGATAGTGACGTGAAGAAGGAAATCAAATTTAGAGATGTGAAAGAATTAGCAGAGGTGAAGAACGTCATTAGGAAAGTAGACGAAATTCGGAGATTGGAAAATCCGGTGCACGCAATACGACCAACATATAGAGATGTGGTCAAAACAGGCACGACGACGGAAATGGCAACAAAAAATATAATGAGGAAAGGAGATAGATTTATCCCTTTCATTATACCTTACTGCAGCTAGAATACAGAACTTAATCGTATAGGTACTTTGGCCAGCCATTATTGCAGAAACAGAAAAATAAAATAAGAAAAAAATGAGAGGAATTAATTACGTAAAATGTGAGGGATTGCTGATGGAATGATATTTTGAATGTTGTTGTTTGTTGTCTCTCCCAAAAAAATTTGCCCAATTATATTTTATTACTTTCAACTAAATAAATTTATTTAAATTTCAATAAAATTAAGAAAGTTGAATTTATTAAAATTTAATAAATTTGTATGGAAAATAAAATATGCAATTATTTAATAATTAGACCTTCACAGATATTTTGAAAATTGATTAAGTATTGGTGTCAGATTCCAGATTTTCAAGGAAGACGAAATAAAGAAGAACCATGCAGAAAATGATCAACGATTGTTATGCGATAAATATAAGATTAGAACCAACTTCGTGTTCTTCTTTTAACTAATGCTTTTTTTAATGTCTTTATGACCATAGAGCTCTGAAAATGGTAGTTAATTATGAAACGATCAGTGTGTTGATTTTTTATTTCTATTGAATATTTGTAAACAAAAATTTTAATTTAAAATTTAAATTATACTCTAAAATTTAATGCTTATTTATATTATTTTTATTTTATTAAATTTTCATACGTAGTTAAATGATGGAAATGTATGTTGACTAAATTTTAAACACTTACCCATCGTAGTTCCGACAACATATGTTCCATAATAAAATATCTTTTGTTCTACGAGTTCCATGCTTATGTTTAATAAGCAAACCTTCCACTAGGTTAATATTTTTCATCTCTATTGCAAACTTCATAAGCTTACACCAATCATTTTCACATACAACCTATAACCAAAATGTTGATTAATTAAAATGCAAGTATTCTCACAATAATAAGAATAAAAATAATTGAAACAATTTTCTGAAACCTATTAAAGCAAAAAAAGAAATAAATTTCAATCCGCATGGAGACCTTAAAAAATGGATCACCTACATCTATATTATTTTGAAAGGCTTTATCTTAAAACATTTTATTCTTAATGAAACAATAACAACAATATACAATTTTTTTTGCAAAATGGTCTCCATATGATTTTACAAGTACACCTTTAACGACTTCGTAATGTAAATTTTAATCATTCAAATTATCTCTTGAAGTGGTTTAAATAATATCAATTAACGCGTAAAATTTTTAAAGCATAAATATATATTTTGTGTTAAGTCTCCTTTATTGAATTGTTATGGAATCCTGTTATAATAAAATAATATAATAAAATAAAAAATTCTTAAGCCAATCAAAGTTAATTAATTTCGACGGTTTAACCGTCATCGTCAGAACAAATGATTTTTCAAACGAAATTTACTTATATAATGCAGTTAATGATTGTGCAATCAATACGTAATCATTACATCATTTAAAAACTCTCAACAAAGTTGTAGAGAATGCAGTTAAACATTTATCGTTGTCAATAATTATATTTGGATTCACAGAAACTGATCGGTGTTGTATACAAACCCGTGTCAGTTTTCTTTCTGTAAATCTCCGTCTCATAACGTCCGTTTTTTTCTCTCAATTAATAAATCAAGAAAGGACAATTTCTTATCTTTTTCTTTCTTCATAGTAAACTCTACATTAGAATGCAAAGATTTCATATAATTTAAAAATGGAAAAATATCTGTTTCAATTTGAAAAATGAAAAAAATATCATCAATATAGCGTTTATACGCTAGAGGTTTACAACCGACAAAAGAATCGATTTTATCTTCAATACTCGAAAGAAATATTGAAGTCAAAGTGGGGGTTAATGGTGAACCCATAGCAACTCCATCAATTTGTATGTACCAGTCATTATTGAACACAAAATGCACATCTTACGTGGTAAAACTTAACAATTCACGAAATGCAACTTCATCAAGTATATTATGATTAGTAGTATTACTTATCCAAAGATTCTAGCACAAATCAATATCTTTCAATGGAACGTTTGTAAATAAACTGACAACATCAAAAGATGCCATAATTTCATCATTATTTTTAATATCAAATTTTGAAATAAAATCCACAAAATCAAAACTATCAAGACATCCAAAACCTTTTGGAATTAAAGGTTTCAACATGACATCGAGGAATTTTGCAATTTCATATTGTGATGTTCTTATCATCGATAATACTGGACACATTGCAACACCTTCTTTATTTTCGGTGTCTTGATTTACATTAGCCCTCCTCCTAAATACGGATCAAATGTTTTTAATTTGTTTTATTAATGATTGTATGTAATTGTATCTATGAAATAATTTGGGCTAAATCGTGGCTTTATTTTGTTTCTTAGATCTTTATCTAGCAGTCCAAACTTGATTTCTTCTGGGTTTCTTTTAGAACAAAATGTTATTCTCTTTTGATTTACAGACACATTTTTGTTATCTATGTTTAGTGTGAACAATTTCTTCTCATGGTCGATTATTTTATATGGACATTCGAAAATGTCTTTTTCGTTGTTTTTCACAAAAAAATCTTTGAGGCTTAGGTTTTGCGAATTATGTTTTTCTTCCTCGATCTCAGCATCTGTCGTTTCCTCTAGTGTATTAAAATCTTTTACTGCATTTATTTATGTGTATGCTTTGTTATTTGTATTGTCTTTTACTTCTTCGATTGTCATATTTACTATATCTTTTGTTGCTGTTTGGTTTGTGTTTGTATTAGCATTTTGTACTGATTGTGATTCTGACTTATTTGGTTAACCTAGTTGAGAATGACTTAATAAAAAAAATAACAGTTAAAAAATGAAATGACGTCAAACAAACGCAATGAAATTTTAATAAACGATAATAATAAAGAAACGTTAAATAATTATTGATATGATCTGTATGATATATATAACCGTCCGTATTCAGGAATATGATGATACAAATGTTTGATAACTGTCGATAGTTCTGAAAATCAATCTGACAGCGATTTCTGATAATAGTTTCTTAATAATAATTTCTTTTATTTGAATTTTGTAGTTGTAAAGTTGTAAAACAGTATAACAACTATTTCTGGTAATAATTTCTTAATGACAATTTCTTTTATTTGGATTTGCTTTTGTATTTATTCATAAAATTCATCTCCGAGTTGCTAATGCGGATGGTTTTTAAATTATTTTGTAATTTGTTAATCAATATTTTAATCGATGTTTTTTAAATTCGTTTTTAATTCATGATGAATTTGCATCCAGTGACTGTTTGCCCGATTCAAAGTATAGAAGATGCAAAATGATATTTCTGTGGACCAATGATTCTTATGAAACAATGATACATAATCATATAATAAGATTGCTGACTAAAAACGATATGTTATGTGAAGTGAAGGTTTGGTAAAACCGAACTGAAAAAACAATTTTGACAAAATCACACAGATAAATAAAAAAACCATAATAATAGCACACAAAAGAAAATATAAAAAAATATAATAGTTCTTTGACACATAAAAAATAAAATTACACACTTTTTACATTTTAAATACATTTTAAATGATGTACTGATTATATATTTATTGCATAATCATTAATTGCACTATATAGGTTAATTTCGTTTGAAAAATCATTTGTTCTGACGATGACGGTTAAACCGTCGAAATTAATAAACTTTGATTGGCTTAAGAATTTTTATTTGATAATTTGGCAATTTTATTTAATTTATTCACAATATAATAAAACTATATTATTTATTACAACTTTTAACGGATAGAATAAAACGAAATGTCAACAATGAATCACAGTTAAAAAGGAAAATGCTGTATATGAGATTAAAATAAATAAGTTACTTAAAGAACAATGTTAATAAGATGCAAAGTCCCGATAATTGATGTTTTTAATTAATAAATGAATAGTTTCTCTCGGATTATTGTTGACATATTAATCAGTATTGAGATAGATAAATAATGTGACTTGTTAGATTAGGAACTGAATAGTTTTGTTAGGCAAAAGCTAAAGTAATACTGTGAATCAGTTCATGACTAAATAAGATAACACTGGTGGCAATTACTGATTCACAATTTGCAATTTAAATTCAATCGTATATGAATAATAGGATAAAAACCGCAATTAATTATAACTCGTAGAAAAGTCAGTCATGAAAATTTGTTTATTATAGAGTTTTTTAATCTATAATTAATAATGGATTTTGGTTAGAGATAAAAATACAGCCTTGTTCCTATTTAACAAAAACAATAAAACATTAAATAAAAACAACGCATAAGAAAATCGAAATTAAATACCAAAACTTTACTCCTAATATTTAATTGCCTCATATATTGCATAAAACATAAAAAAAATTTCTTTTTTATATTTCTGCGTTATACAGAATTCTGCCAAAAAAAATTCAAATGAGTCCTATTTCTCAAATACTTTCGCCTTAGGCCCTGCTTTAATAACATCTAAAGGTTTTCGATGTTATTAGTTTGTACACCATAATAAGGATCCACAAAATTATCTGAATGGTTTACTTACCCACGAGTAAATTCAAGATCATTGTTAAAAATAATAATTTATGAACTCCAACGGTCGAAACGCACAATTGGTACTGTAGTAATTAAATCAATAATTACGCTTTTTAATGTAACTTTACTTCTATAATTAATACACTTAAACAAGCAATGATTCTTAATTACATCAACAATGTCAAAGATCTAACGTTGATTTATTATATATCCACGATTGTAATTTCGTTTGGCAATCGCATTTTCATAAATTTTAATGGTTACGTCATTTCATCCTATTTTTTTTCGAATTTTGCCTCAATGCTCTTCTCTAGAGCCGCGTGGAATACATTAAACCATTTAGAAACTGTGTTTCTAGCAACATATAGGTCTGTATTGATGTCATGTATCAATTCTTCCTCGTTGAATATGAATACCAAATTTAAAAGGTCTTTCAATCCGAGTTTAGAAGTCTTTAGAACAGTTACTGTTCTACCAGAAATCATATCGCTGCATATAACACACCTCTAGATATAGTCATCCTACTACCTTTTGTACTGTTGGAGCTTCCTGGGACATGAACATGATTCACACATAACCATGTTTTTGAATAGGCTTCTTTGCAGAAACTCAATAGCTTCTAGCTCATTTATTTACCATTTCCTTTAAGTTTTAAATATACCATGATTAATGATTAAAAGATTTTTAAATATAAACAAAAGTTTCTATTTTTATATTTCATTTTTTTACTTTTTTTGATTTTATTGTTTTTTTTCAATTTTTAAATAAAGCCTGTATTAATATAGTTCTGGAACTCCGAATTATCCGTTTTTTCCCATTTTTGGACTAAAAGTTTTTTGATCAAATTTTCACATAATTATTTATTTTCATCGAAAATGAGTAAGTGTGCCCAGTTTGAAGAAAATTGATTGAGTAAAATGCCTTCAAAAATAGGTTTCTATATTCCATGCAACATTGTCTTTCGATTTGATTAAATTTGCTCCAACTTCCACATCTCCATTTTCAAAAGTCAAGGAACAACTTATTTACATATTTCCAATAAAATTAGATTAAATATATATAACTCAACTAGGTCAATTTCATTATCACTAAAAACATACCTACAAAGTAAGCTAATATAAAGATTGGAAGGAAAAAAGCCTGTATTTAGAAAAAAACTGCATTTTTATCTCTAACCTGAATTTTAATTCCATAGCGAAATCAATATCGCTATGAGATATTAAAATTCAAATTATACAATTAATATTGCAATAATTATATATTAAAAAACAATTATTTATAATAATATATTTTTTATATTATATATTTAACATAATTCACCCGTCTGATTGTGGCCGCTTATAGTATGTCTCATCAGACGGGACTGACAAAAGATATAAGTAGAAATATAAATGTTATTATATATAATGAGTAAATATGATAAATGTAACAAATATATAAAATTTTTCATTAAAGGGTGTAAGATGGACACTACATATATAAAGAAATTATTTAGTAAAATATCAAATACCGAATTTTCAAGCCATTGCAAAAATGCAGCATTGTCTTCCGATTTGATTAAATTTGCTCCAACTTCCACATCTCCATTTTCAAAAGTCAAGGAACAACCTATTTACATATTTCCAATAAAATTAGGATTAATATATGTAATACTTATGTTCTCAACTAGGTCAACATCATTTTCACTAAAAACAAATATAAACATAAATAAATAGATTTCATAAACCTATTTCAATTATTAATAAAATACAATTGATTGAAAATCTAAGACATTAAATCAGAAAAGAACGTTCCTAGAAATAAAATAATTTGTGAAATGTTAACACTTCTTGAAATTGCAAAAACAAATAAACATTTGTCTCTCTCAACGTCAATTTAACCCTACAGTGCGCATTTTTTTGCAATGTTGTGAAATCTAACTGAAGACAAGCCGCATTTTTTGAACTGTCAATTTCATCGATAAAACATCTTTACAACTTTAGCGGATGATTAATAATCTTTCCATATATATATATATATATATATATATATATATATAATTTTATAGATTGAGAATACGTTAATATTCAAAGAATGTGACTTGGTAAAAAATATTGAGATAAATTGTGGTTTATTCAAATATGAATCACGATATATTGTAGTATTAAAACTGAAGATTTTGTTCTTCTCGTTCAATTCATCGTACAAGTGAAGTTTATATTACTCTGCTGAACCAATCAAAGATAAAAAAAGAACAAATAATGTGTGCAACCAATAAAAAATTCGATTTCTCTCAATCACAATAACGAGTCACAATTTTTCTAAAAAACTTTGAATAATAAACATCACACAATTCAAAAAATCTATTACTTTTATATTTATTTTTTTAATTATAATTTTTTTCTTTTAAAGTTATTTAATTTTAATTTATCTATTAATTTTTTTAAACATTATCTAATTATATACATATCCAATATATATCAACAAAAAAGACGAATAAATTAGAAGAAATTGTCATTCAATTTTGTTGAACGAAAATGTTTTCGAAATTTTCCATGATATTAATAATGATATAATTTAAATAAAATCTAAAAACTATAATAAGAATTACACTGAATCCTGAACACTCACATTTCGAACATAATTAAAATAATAATTTGAAAAGTTCAAATTTTTAAAATTAACAATTAAAATTAAGTTTAATATTTTTAAGAAAAGAAAAGCATTTAAGTAGATATAAATAAAATTAATAAAATTTAAATTAAATTCATTTTTAACAATTTTATAAAATTTTTATTATTTGGAGTTTTTATAAAGAAATGATTAAAATTATTATTTTTAATTAATATTTTTAGGAATGAAATATTTTAAAAAGATTAAGAAAAAATGTTCGAATAATTATGATTAAAAATAGAAATAAAAAACAATTAGAACGATATCAAAGATTGAACAATCTTCCGAGAGTTTTGATGACTTTAAATGTGATTCAAAAGGAGATTGTCTCAATGTTCTTAACATTGGATGTTTAATAACATTATTCATTATTTTATTTCGTTTTAATTACATAATATTAGATTTAAAAATTCTACGTTGAACTCTAAATTAATAATATTTATGCCAAACGTTTTTCTTTCTAATTGTGTGCCGATCTTAAAAAAACATTTGTGCTTTACAGACTGTTATAAATTGTGGAAAGTACTTGAAAGAACATAAATAGATTTTAAATTTTAGTTTAAAGAAATATTCATTCAAAAATAAATATTACAAAAATATTCAGTATTTATATGATTACTCTACTTGATGATCTTGTATTGTTAACAAGAAATTACATTTTGTTAAAACTTATATAAAATTACCATTGCTCAATGTTTAAGCATACGCTTGACGGAAGGATCATACAGAAACAGTGAGGAAATAGTTTGAATCTGATTACAACCAAATTATCAGGTAACGTATCACTAATGATTACTCCAATTTTGTTACAAATCTAAAATAATTTTTCGAATTATGATATTAATAAATAATAAACAAAAATAAATTTATGCATATTGATATAATATTAGTTTATTTAAGAAATAATAATAATTAATTCATTAATCAATTTAGTTTAGAATGCAATCGTACGAAAGCTTTGACAAAGATTGTCTTAAGGACAATCGAAATTGTTGTGTGAATAAAAATATGAAAAGTCAAATTGGTGTTCTTAATAGACATTACACTGTCACAATCAACGCGTTGCATTTCTATTCTAAAAGCGAAAAGATTTACATCATGTAAATGGCTTCTAATCAATTCTTTTTCATTCTTTCGATATTACTTATTCACATTTCAATTCAACATATTTCTATCTATATTGTGTATGACATTTTATTTATTTTTGTAACCTTCTCTTTTTTTGATGTTTGCGGACAAAAAATCGTTTGTCTTTCATTTCAAAAAATCTGGAACCTAAGTCATCTCAATATAAATACGTGATAAAATATTATTGCATTGAAATCGAAATAAAATCATAATGAACGCTCCGGAAATGATTTATTTTATTTAAACTAACTACTCGAACATGGAGGCTATTTTTAATGGTGATCATTTTTTTTGGAATCACCGAATAGATCGTAACCTGTTTCGATTTCGTAATGTCCCAATCTTATGTTCTCAATATATTTCACTCGGGTAAACGCCTGGTGCTTTTTCTCAAGTTTCTAGGTGGTGGAGTCCATCAGTGTCGTCATAAGATCGACCGTGATAAATTTCATTACTTTCCGTTTTTGATGCTGAATGAGTCGCTCATCACTGTACTCCAGTGTCGTAGAGAGAATATTATTACAAGAGCCACCACTGAATTTGAATCTCGAGCCGATATCAACATTTCAAGATAAAACCTATTCGCCGAGTCTTCAATAATGGCCATTCCTCCTGACCTATACTTGATTTGGTCGACCGAAGATTGACGGTAACACAGCTCGCGCGACAATTCCAGAGAAGCCAGTCTCACACATCCCAAATCCATTGTTGACAACAAGAGCGGCGATATCCTCGTCAGACATTTTTCTCAATTCGATTTTCTTTCTCTTTTTTTCAAGTTTATATGTCGAAATTGATTCATAATCGATTTGTTATCGAAGGTAAACAAACAAATTTTAAATTCATCGGTGTTCGAAATTTTATTTTTTTTTATCACACACCTGACAACAACATTGAATTGTGAGAATTTAGTCACGTTCTAATACTTGATTCATTTAAAAACGTGTTTTTAAATCACACATTTGCATCTACATGAGTAATTTTAATAATCATTAGGACCACACTATTTGTTTCATTGATGCTTGTAATTAGTTTTTTCTCAAAGTCATATTTTCAAAGATCTTTTCTGTTTTTTAATCCAATCTTATTTTGACATAAAATCATCAAAAAATCGCGTTCTCAATCTGAAATTCACCTTCAATTTTCAATATTTTATAATAATGATAATTACTTTTAATAATTTGAATAATTAATTAAATATACTATACTTAACTACTTTTACTATTCAAAAAATATTTAATTTTAATTGCTTTTCATCATAATTTCTCCAGCTGCTTCCGATCAATAATTTTAGACATCAGTGTCCCGGCAATCATAGTTTATAGTCCTGACGAGGGCCGTTTCACTTTCCCATTTTTGTTTATTCGTCTAACTTTTTTGATAATTTTTGGATTTTGCTGAATTCATTTCGGTGGGAACCCTTCGCAACTGAAGATGCGTTTTTCTGAATTCATTGATTTTGATATTAACCAGAATCATGTTTTTTGCTCGCTTCGAACTAAAAACCTGTTGATTTTCTTGTAGTTTTATAATTTTAAATACCATGACAAAATTCAATCGATAACCTTAATTTTTGAAAAAAATCAGAATTAATAATTTGACATTTTTAGATTTTTTAAATTTTAGGTTGGCCAAAAAATTCTAATATACCATAGAAAAAATACAAATACCCTTGAAAAATATTATGATTGAGTTAAAAGTTTTTAGATGAAAATAAGTCACGTTTTCTAGCTTTTCAAGTCAAAAAATTTCAAATTTTTAGGTCCCCCTAAAAGTAAAAAAACAAAATAGAAAATGGAAATTGACAAAATCGAGTTTCGACTGTTGATCCGGTACTGCTTGAAGCGCAACTTACCTTACTTTATTTATACTTACTTAGTATAAGAGTAGTGGCTCCTTTTCTTTAGAGTGATTGAGTTTGCTCATTGAACACCACTTCTCAATTGTTTGTGTCGCCAGGGCTTCAGTTAACTCTGTGCCTGCGCTGGCCTTGCTCTTGTGGCCCATCCCGCTCAGTATATGTGTCGCCAGGACCTCCATATTCTGGCTTGCAACTTAAGTTTGCTTGATCTTACTTCTGGGGATCAGTTCATTGAGTATTGTGTCGCCGGGACCTCAGTTTCTGTACTTTGGAAAATGAATCTAATTGGTTCCAGCTTCAACTCTTTGATATCCGAGTTATCAGCTGCTCAGCCGACCTCCGAGTCGGCCTTTCCGAGCCATAGCTGCTCTGAACTACGGTATCAACAATCGAGGACTTGCATTCGCGGAACCCCCAGTGATCACCGAAGTGGCGCCGATGATTCTGAGGACAAACAAGCTAATCCGATTCAGACTCAAGTCCTGCTGTGCAGGCAAAAAAAATCTCTTGTTTTGTAATAAATTTTTGTACACTAGAGATGGTCAAAAAGAGATATGTGATGATGAATGTTAGGGAAAAGTCATTCATGATATAATTACAAGGTACAAACGATTTACATCTGGTGACATGAACCTAAAAGATCCGTCCCGTTTGGCCGGCCAGCAACAGTTGATGCAAGAGATTTGCAAAACACTTTGAATCCCAAATCTTTGAGTAGCAGTCGTGAACTGACTAAAGAAATGTGTTTTAAGATACACAAAGCAATATTAAATCACTTGCACCAATTGGATTTTGTGCACAAGAAGTCAAGACTAGATCCACATGATTTAACTAAAGCACAGGCTGCAAACAAACAAGAAATTTGCAGTGCATTGCTCAATAATCCTTCCGAAAATCGTTTTTGGAAAATATTGTCACACAAGATGAAAAGCGCGTGTACCTTGTCAATCACAATCTGGACAAGCTTTGATTTCAGAAGCTCAATAAACGCTGTCAGTTATGAAGCACAATTTATTCACATAGAAGATAAGGATTTGCGTCTTGTGGAATTTTGAACGAATTTTAGATTTAAGAATCAATGTAGTGGTTAACTCTTGTATATAGGCTTTGAAAGCCTATAATAAAATAAATCGATTAAAAATAACGAATGAAATATTAAACAAATTAAAGTGTAATTGTTGAATGTTGTAATTATGTTAAATAAAGTTGTTATCTATAGTTGGAATTTATCGTTTGGATATATTTATTGATAAATAAAGTAGAATTCCCAAAACTGAATTCTACAATCAATGAACAAATAAATCAAAAAAATCGATCATGAAGAATGTGACTGTGAAAAAATTCTCTGTAAGCATTTTGACAGTTATTGAGAGAGAGTGTCGTGTGAAGTATTGTTAATTAGGTTACGTTGTCCTAAAATCAATGTTTAATCGGCAGTCTCAACCAACTCAACCTAGCTCACACACTTATCCGGGATCATTCCAGCTCTGATCTCAGCACAATTTGTTCAGCATTTACCGCGCACATCTACAGCATCCGCCCTGCTAAACTGAGATCTCCATATATTGGATCGACTGAAGTTAATGAGAAGCGTTTAAATCATGATCAATTGCAGAGACTCTATACATGCAATCCAAAGGCAGCATGGGCATCAGTCGACCTAAAGTTAAAGCTACTGCAAAACTTTCTCCGCAGGCTTTTACTGATAATGTAAATGAACACAATCGTGCTACTATCTTTGTTCCAGACTCTTTTGATTGCCCTATCTCTCGTGGAGCTGAGTTTGATTTCCAACCTCCATCCAGTATTGAAATTGTGAACTGTCTTCAGTCGAAGGATAAGTCTTCACCCGGCCAAACTGGCATCTCTTACAAAGATATCCTCTATTGTGACCCTGAATGGATAATTTGCGAGAAAATCTTTCGTACGATCTTGGAAACCAAGACTGTTCCGACTGACTGGAACACATTTAGCACTCTTATGATACCAAAAACTGATAAGGAGGGTGAATACCATCTTCCTTCCTCCTGGCGGGGAATGGCACTTCAGGAATGTTTGTACAATTTGTTTACAACTCTCCTCTGCTGGCAGTTTAAAGATTGGATACGAGAGAACAACCTGCTCCACCTTCTTCAGAAAAGTCTTGATCCAGCGGATGGTTGTACTGATCACACTTTTTTCCTTCGTGTCATCATTGATTATTATACGAATGGTATGAAAGCTGAGCTTCATCTTTCCTTCATGGGCATTGCGGCGGCTTTTAATACTGTTTCTGTTGAATATATCCTTTTCGTCCTCGACAAAATGGGGCTTCATCTCAACTCTATTGAAATAATTCGGGAACTGTATCGCGACTGTCACACTACAATCGTCTGTGAAGGTCAAAGTACTGACCGTCTTGCAGTGAATGTTGGTGTTCAGCAGGGTTACCCCCTCTCAACTCTTCTTTTCAATATCGGTATAAACCACATTTTAAATAAGCTTGATCTGTTAGGTTTCCCTCATAGAGTTCGGATGGGTGACACTTCCATTTCCTGTTTGGCATATGCAGATGATTTAGTTCTCTTTGGCACATCTAGCTTGGCTCTTCAAACTTTGGTTAACACTGCTTCGAAGTATATCAAGGTCACTGTTATGGAGTTCCGACGTTCAAAGTGTGTCTATATGGACTTTCACTATCATGAAAACAATCAAATATGTGTTGACGATCAACCGATTCCACACAAAAAGGCTGATGAAGGTTATGTTTATTTGGGTTGTTTTATTTCCCGTCTTCTGTGTCACACTCTGGAACAAGCGATTACGAATGTTCTTGAAGATCTTGAGATTCTGAAAAACTCTGTTCTCTCTCCTTCTCAAAAACTTCATGCTTATCAGATCTTTGTGCATTCTAAAATGGTGTTTTACTTTCGTAACAATTACATCTCGTTTCCAGATCTGACTGCTTTCCTAACAGGTTGGGATGTTCTGGTTAGAATGAAGCACAAAGAACTGTTAAGTCTTCCTGTATCAGCTTCTACCGGTTACTTGTATTGTATCAAAGTTCATGGGAGAGTAGGTCTTACATCTGATGTGTATCTTGTGCAATCAGTCACACACTCTTACTACCTTCTAACATCATATTATATCTTTGTGAAAGAAGCTGCTTGAATTACTTTGCGATATGCCTCAAAACTGATGAGTCGTGTAAATATTCTTGACTGGATCAATACGGGTTATAAACAATCAGCTTTTGGATCCTGGTAGAATAAAATCCAAAACGTCATCCATGTTCTACATCACAAATATGGGATCACCGTCAAATTTTGTGACAGTCATCCATCTCTTATTATCTCCATCTTTTTACAGAATCAATCGTATCAGGTTTCTTCCAACATTAGTTACCAAGATAAAGATAAGATTGCAATATTTCTTCGAAAGTGTCTCTCTCTTAACTATCTTAATTACTGGAAGAAGAAAACAAGTGCTGGTCATTCCGCCTCTTCTCTCTCTCTTTCTGGTTTCTCAACTTCTGTAGTTTTCAATAAACGTCTGTCCTACTCTGTATGGGATTTTGTTCATCATAGTCGGTCCTATACATTTAAAATTGGATGCCGTTTCCAGAAAGTTGTTGTTTGTCGTAGGTGTAGAGGCTACAATGAGACTTTGGCTCATGTTGTTTCTCATTGCGAAACTCTTCAGGACTATATAAATGCTCGCCAGGTTGTTTACATTTTAAAGACTGAAATCCAAGTGTATTGCAATGCTGAATTGTATGTAAATGTCACCTGCAGGTTTGTTTATTCAACTTTGAGGGTTGATTTACAAGTGTTCTTTCCGTATCGTAAGCGAATAGTTTTGATTGATGTGAAGTATCCTTTTGATGAGAAGAAGAACTTGGACAACGCGAAAAGGGACAACTTGGCTAAGTACAAGCCTCTCCGCAATGCAATTAAAGATAAATACCGTGATCACACAGTGTTGCTTTACACATTTGTTGTAGGTGCGCTTGGCATATGGATCCCTGCCTATAGAAAACCACTAGCTGACGTTTTCTTACCAGGCAGAGAAAAGGTCATTGCGATTGCCTCTGTCCGATCAAACATCCGATGTTCTGCAAGAAGGTGGAAAGCCTTCTGTGATGGACGTGATGCCCACGACTTGTCGGAGTTTCGTAATCCTAAACACAATCCTAGAGATACACTTCTACTCCAGGAAGGGGCTGTGTTAGACGAGAAGTGTCCCTTTTCGTTGTCCCTTTTCGCGTTGTCCAAGTTCTTCTTCTCATCAAAAAGATACTTCAATCACATACAGTTAGCACCGACTGGCGAACCGTGCCGCTGCAGAAAAAAACTGCCAACAAACATTCAGATAAAGTCCCGTCTGGGCAATTGTAAAATTTTAATAATAATAAATATTTGTGATTTTAGAAATTTTGATTAGCATGATTTTATGTAATAGATTACATAATCATCATTTTGTATTTATATACAGGTAAATTGATTATTAAATAATAAGGCTGTAAATTTTTCACGCAAAAACATTTAAAATTCCCGGGTCAATCGAGGTAAAAAGTGTAAAATTTGAGGAAAATTCGTGGCAAATTCGCGGCTAATTTGCAACGTCCCGTGTTTCCCAAATATTACTTAATACATGCGAGGAATATTTGGTGTGTGTATGTTTTTGTGTAGTTTTTGCATGTTCAAATGTTGTATGTTGATTTGGGATTGTGCCTCTCCTAACCAGATGGATTATCAATATTTAATTTTTTATAAT
>MQRK01253605.1:0-10349 GCA_001938485.1 Girardia tigrina
AGAAGTGTTAAGTATATTTTGTGAATGTATCAGAAAAAATATATTAATTGAAAATTTCTTTCCTTTGTGGAATGTCAATTCCGATAATCACATTTATTAATTTTCATTGTGTGAATCAATCGTCACTGCTTTCTAATTATGCGGTAACTTTGCTTCGACACTCTTAAGTTAGCATTCTTCATGACATTGTCGAACCTATTAATTTACCTGTGTGATGTGAAGTGCGCACGAGGTATTTACTAAGTTTTCCATATTAAACCCCCTTAAGGAGATTAGACCTCGAAACTGAAAAGCATTTCATTTTATGTTAATTTTACTCGCTTTGAAAGCTTTTAGGCATCTTTTTTAATGTTTGAGGAACTAAGAACTATGCCACACAATGTCTGTAAAATGTTTTTTTCAATATTAATCATGTTTTCTTTAATTCTTTTTATAAAGAAAGTCTTAACGCAGATTCCAATTTAACACATATTTTACAACAAAAGTAACTTAACATTTGTTCCGATGAAAATTTCTTGTTGACTTGTGTTAATATTATTAATTCTATATTATAATATTAATTTATTTCTACTGTTTTGTCTTATTGAGATTTCATATTAACATTTCTGTTGTATTATCTAATAAATAAATATAATTTATTTCTATTTATAATTATAACAGATTATCGAAATAATAACGAAATCCGTTCTTATTTTACATATCGCAATAATTTCGTTTGGTTTCATTCTACGAAAAAACCAATTATCATTTTTTTATGTTTTGCATATAAAAATTGTAAATTGCTTCAGACAGTTTTCAACTACAATTATTTTATATTTTTTTCAAGTTTTGCTATGAACATAAAGATGAAACAGAATTACATATAGAATCCAAAACAAATTATTTAAATAATCGTTTCTACTGTAATGATGCTTAATTGTTATTTAGATAATAAATAATAAATTAAATCAGATATTTAATTGCAAATATTAAAATTATTTATAAAAATAAACGGTTTAAAATTAAAAGTTTTGTTTCAATAACAAAAATTTATCGGAAAGTAATCTTGAATAATGAAAATCATGAAGGATTATTATATTATATTTATTATTTTACAAAATTAAAGAAGTAATAATATATGCTGTATTTCTCCTAAATCTTCCTTACTTCACGTTCTTTAATTCCACTTTGTTGTCATTTTCTCTAATAATGGTTGCTAATTTACTTGTTTTGGTAGTTTTGCTATAAGCTGCTAAATTCCGAATTATGGATCTGGTTTAATACAAGAAATAGAGATTAGGAATTTTGAGCCTTTTCTCTATAAGTCTGTTGGTTTGTCGTATTTTGGTGTACATATATCCCAAACGACCATTAGTAATGGTGAATTACGCCCTAAACTTCTTTCTTGCGTGTACTTTCCTCTCACTGAAGTATTTCTATTAACAAATATTGATGATAAACATTGCCATTTTATACACCATGAGCTCACACAAGTGTAATTCTATACATTGAAGTTCAAATAACAATAAGCACAATAATTGAGAGCAAACAGAAAAAACAGAGATTCTTCATTATATATGTATATATATATATATTATATATATTATTATAAATATAAAGAAGAATGTCTGTTTGTATGTTTGTTCGTAATTAACTAAAAAACTATCAAACCAATGGCTATAAAACTTTGGAAAATTGTTACAATTATCCCAGTTAGGTTTCCTTCAAAAATATTTAATAGAATGTTATACAAATTAATAAAACTAATAACATTTATTTTTTTTAATTTTTGCAATAATTTTCTTATTATTTGAAGAGGCGGTCCGCCATAGGGATACACTACCGCGATGAAATGGAAAAAAATTATATACTTTATATGGGTATCGGTCCCGTCGCCATGGGATCTAAAATCAATAATCGATTTTTTATGGATAAGGATTCCAATAATAATGACTATTTCGCGATAAATTTTCAATTGAATAATTTTTTAACCATGGAAGGGGAGAAAAATAAATAATAAAGACAATTTAGAATCAAGAGAGGAACAATTATCAATTATCTTCGTTTAAATTCGTTCCAATTTGTTTAAGCGTGTAACAATTTCTTTTCCGATTTCAAATAATCATTAGAAACGTACAATTTGATAATTAAATCCCATTTCCCAAATTATAAAACTTAAATGTGCGGACGGATCGTGGTAAATTTACGAATGGATTTTCTCCATCGATTATTCGAGGAATGATTTCAGTAATTTGAGTCCGGTTGAAATCCGATGTAAAATGTCAATTTGTTAAAAGAAGGACTAAAATGTCGTCGGACAAATGAAGACATCGATCCAGATAAACAATTTGTAAAATCTTTCAATATTTCTCCGAGTCAAATAACGCCGAATTTATTATGTAAACAATCAAATGAAACCACTGGAGTCTTCGATGACAATCGGATCATCAAGCTCATGAGATTGGGGCTTTTCCATCGTGGTAAAGATCTGAATCGATTCAAATTATCTACTAACAAACACAAAGATCGAAACCATTTTGGAAAAGACAGTATAAAGACGCTATTTACAAAATTACTATCGATGTGCTGTCATTACTGAGGAATTTTATCAATGAGAGCCCAGAAATAAGACACCTTACTTATTGAATCAAAGAGGAAGATTCTTTGTTACTGTTGACCGCAATATATGATGTAGTTGTTTCGAAAAGTGGAAAACTATATTCCTATTCAATTCTCACAGAACAGTCTCAGAATAAATTCAAATTTATTCATCATCGAAGTCCTGTAATTATTCACGATAATGAAGAACTAGAATTGTTTCGTCTTGGGTAAATAAATCTTCGTATAATGATCAGAAGTGTGTTCTAAATGTAGAAGAATCAAACTTAAATTCTCCCAAAGCAACATTGTTAACAAAATGGCTCAACATCGAGCAGGACGATTATGTGAAACGCAAAAAAACTTGAATAGTTACATCGTTGTATTATATAAGAATGTTTTGTGTTACATATGTCTTGTTTGTCTAAGAATATCATTTCACTAACAGAAAATTATAAAAAGAAATTCATGTAAATAAAAAAATTAAATAAAAAAGTAAAAGTAATTAAATAATCTGATTGGTCAGTTTGAATTTTTATTTTTTTATTGTTTGAGATGTCTGGTCGTTGATTGGCCCATTCAAATTTTGTTTTTTATGGGGTTTGTGGCTGCCATGTGATTAGTATTTGAAAAAAAATAAATCTTTTGAACAATTTATGCCTTGTGAGAATCTGCATGCTAGTACCGAAGGTTATTTATAATGTTAATGGGACATACAAATTTAAATTGTTTCTTAATGATGAATTATGCGAAACGAAACCCGAATAATTAGTGAAAAAATTTCGTGAAGATAAAAAAACGAAAAGAAGTCGCCCACAACGAAGCAATAAAATACAAACAAAACGAAACGAAAAAAGTCGTTGTGAAACCCTTATCGCATCCTGAAAAACCAGCAATAATGACGAAACCATCGGCCGACAATCGGAACGGGAAAAAGCATCGAGATTTCAAAACACCGAAAAACTATCGATCAATACGAAACCGCGAAATTCAAACGAAAAATTATTTCAGACAAAAATCGCGAGCGGTTTTGGATTCGGGAAGGGATAATCGGTTGAAGAAAGTGAAGCAGTTGGCGAGAAAGACAAACGGCCGAGAATTCGATAGGCATTTGGGATTTGATAAGATTAATGTAAAAGTAAAAGAAAAACGTGAGGGTTCTGGGTCTCATAATTTTGGGCGATGTGAAAGATATAGACGATTAGGATGTGGAAATTTTGAATTTAAATAGAGACGACAGTATACCGGAAAAGCCAGCGACGGAATCTGATGTGCCTCAGGTTTCATAGGAAAATGAAGTGCCAAAACATTCACTAATATTAAATGTCGATTGTGCAACTAGTGACGGTGCAAAACCTTAGTCACATTTAGAGCGAATGAATTCTAGTCTCTTGGAATTAGGCTTGCACCGTATCAGGAATTCCAATCTTAATTTAGATCGTGGAATTATTCCCGTAAAAATAACGCAACACGTTCCGATTATTTCCACTAGGAACGAGAGCGCAGTGTCAGCCGGGAATAGATGGTCTTCGGTTGATTGCGAGGCCGGCTGATTGGTTCACTTTTTTATGGACAATTCCAAATCAGTTCCTTCTTTTGAACCGTGATAAAATGACTGCTCTGATAACCGATTTCCTCCCAAACATTCTGCAGGAAGAATTTAAATCTGATCGATGTTCAATGACCATATTTCAAACTGCTTATGCAAGTTCTGTCCGCACTGAATATATTGAAAATCACGTCAAGGTCAAAACGGAATGTGCTCCAATTGACGTTAAGTGTCTGCACGAAGCGGCAAAGAAATAGACATTGAGATTAAAACACTCGAGGAGATGAATGGCCGAGGAGCAAAAAATATATCGAGTAAGATAATTTCTTATTCCTCCCGACCCATAGTCTACCTTCTGGTACCGGAGTATCACGGTCACACAACCGCTGTGCAACGCATTCTGTTGCACACATGGATGCAAGTGTCGTACCGGATAAACCGGAATTACGAGTCGATTATTCCAGTAACGAATTGGAGTCTCTTAAACGAATCGTTGTCGAGTTATATTGAATCCGGATATTCGCCCGTTTTCAGTTCCGCTGGATATTTCCCGCCACAATTTGAAATTTCAGATGTTTTTGATGTTTTCAGATTAAATAAAGTACATTGCTGTTTTAAATTAAAACAGAAATGAGCAGCAATGTATTTTTGGCCTCAAAACATGTATTGTCTTTTTACTTTTATCATCGGGTACATCCTTCAGTATTAAAATATGTTCAATATTTCTTATGTATTCTCCCTTAGTTGGTTGTTAGAAGAAAAAAATAAATTAAGGTCTCTTTTATAACACCATAAACAGTACCATACAGAAAAATATTGAAAAAGAATTCTCTAAAGTTTGAACTTTATATTCATGTGGAATCAGACTCAGTAAAAAATCATAGAAAAATTATTTTCTTTGCTTCAACTACGTTTGTCACAGATGATCAACTATCGGATCATTGATCAGCATGTCTAATTTATCTTTACTTATATTTTATTTTGTTCATCAACTTAAAGTGTCCATTATCAGATGTATCTGATTTTTAACTTGCATTTTTGAATTTGTCCTTATTTTTTTTGGATACTGAATCATTAAATAAGCAAATATTTATATGGACATAATAAATTTTATTAATATCTACTAACAATAAAAAGATTAAAAATATAGATATTATTATGGTATTTTAAAAAAATCATGGAAAATTTTGAAGTTTGTGTTCTTTTACGCCATTACTAGAAACAGGACTTAAACGCAACTACAGCAGCAAAAAAGATATGCGAAGTTGAAGGCGATAATGTGGTCTCAAATCGTACTGCACAAAATTGGTTCAAAAGGTTCAACGAAGACGACATTGACCTCGGAGACAATGCACGTTCAGGCCGACCTATCACCGTAGATTCCGGAGCAATTCGTGAACAACATGAATAGACGATGTTGAGAAATGCCTCATGAATTGACACAAATTCAAGCCGAAAAGCGTTTCGAAACTTGTCAAAAATTGCTTGAAAATCCGCGCGATAACCGTTTCATCCGTCGAATTGTAACTTGCGATGAAAAGTGGATTTACTTCAGTAATCCAGACCAACAAAATCAATGGTTGGACCCCGGACAAATGACAAAACCGGTAGCGAAACGATATCGTTTCTCAAGGAAGGCACTTTTGTGTGTTTGGTGGAATTTTGAAGGCGTGATTCACTTCGAGCTGGTTCCAAATGGTCGTACCATCGACGCTAACATTTACTGCGCCCAACTTGATCGAATGTATGCGGCACATGGCGAGAAATACCCCGCTTTGATCACTCGAAAGCGAGTTCTTCTACAACAGGACAATGCAAAACCGTACACCGCCAAACAAACAAAGGGAAAAATCAAAAATCTCGACACCTTTGAGCTTCTTCCACATCCAGCGTATAGTCCGAATCTTGCGCCATCCGACTATCACCTTTTCCGCTCTATGGCACACTTTCTTCGTGGTCGCAGCTTCAATAATCTGGCCGAGGTCGAAAACGGGTGTCACCAGTTCTTCGCTTCTAAGAACAAGGATTGGTACCGCAGCAGGATCGCACAACTTGCCCATAGATGGGTTCAAGCTATAAATTCAAATGACCTTTACTTTGAAACTTAAAGGTTTTTTTATTTGTTACAAAATTATGTTTAAATTTTTAATAAAAAATACGAAAAGACGTTTGATTCACCCTAATATTTGTTAAATGAGAGCACATAAATTATAAATATACAACTATTATAAAAATAATAATAAAATAAGTTAACCAGTCTAGATTATCAAGAAGCAGCTTGAAAACAAATTTCTAAATATTATATTTACATATTATTAAACAATATAATTACTATATATATAATTATACAAATATATAAATATTTTTTACTAAACTTTCAAACAAGATTTGATTATTTAAGCATTATTAAACTTGTATTAATAAACAACAAGAATAAATTGTTAAATTTTAATAATTATTTATTTAATTAGTTTTATTGAAAACAAATTTATTTAATAAAGGAAATTATTTATTATGCCCGTAGAATTTTTGTTTATCTTTTGTATTTGAAATAATAATAAATATTGATTTATATTTAATTTTATTTATATATATGAATAAACGGATATTATATTTTGTAATATAATATATAAAAATGTTTGGAAAAATTTTATTATTTGTACAATTTGTGAGCTACCATTATTTTTTACATAATATTTAAATAAATTCAAACAAAACGTAAATTAATATAAAATATATAATAATTAAGAAAGTGTCCTTAAGAGATATTATTTCTTGTTTTATTTCTAAAAGGGTAAAGATCATTTCCCTTAATAAAAACTTTTTGTTGGGTTCGAGGTCAAGAATATAATTTATAATTCCAAATATTTATTTTTATGACAATTAACAAACAAATGTACGAGGAACAATATTTTCTTATTTAGCGCAAAAACCAAATATTTTAAAAAATTAATTATTTAGCAAATAATTTTAAACTTACCGAATTTCAAATAGCTTTAATGTCTAAAATTATCTTTTTTAAAAGTTACATTTTTAGCAAATAAAAGTTCATTAACCTATTTCTGAGAATTACTTTTTAAAATTAATCAGAAATATTTTTAATTTGATTTTTGGTATTTGCTAATTTTAAATATTCAAAAATTTATTAGTTCGCCAAATTCTCATACTTTTGGTAGAACTTTTTTAAATAATCAACAAATTCTTTGTATTTATCGATTATGGTACCAGCGCCATCTGTAATACAACATTTACATTTATATAACATTTAGATTATAATATTTTTAGTTGAGAAATAATTATTGACTTAATTTTTTTCATGTGGCCCCCTCTAACATGTGTGTCCAAGTAAAAAATACTACTTTAAATCAATTCTTTAAGATTTCCGATAATTTTTACGTAAGATATAAAATATAATTTCATTCGTTTCACAACATTTTCTATAAAAAGATCATCAAAAGATCATGACGATGATGGTAAAACCATTAAAATGCGCTATCATAAAATAAATTTAAATTAGAAGATCATAAAAGGTTTTGATATCTTTAAGTCAGATTTTATTAATTCGTTGATGAAACTTTTTATTTAACTTCAAACTGAACGAAAAATGATTTATGACATCAAAGAAATAATTTAACTATTATTTTTTTAATATTGTGAAAAATAAAAATATTATATTTTCAATGAATTACTTTGTCTGTAAAGTAACACGATTATTCTTCTCCTCATAAATTGTTAAGCTCAATAATATTTGTTCTCCTCGACACTAATTAGAGCTCATACGTGATTTTGAAATCAGTTTTTTTCCTTTTCAAAAAATCAAATTTCCCATGTAAACATAATTGCAATTTTAAAAGGTTTAATTTTCCTTCATTTTTTAATTTATTTTTTTTATGTTTTCGATGAAAGTATTTTTTATCAAATAAAAATCATTTATTTTGAAAAAAACCTAATAAATAATACAAAAAATTTTTTTAAAAATTAAAAAATAAATTGAAAATAAATGTTTTTATTATTGAAAAAATATTTTTAAAAATTATTTCTTTCATCAAAAGATTAAATTTAATAGAAATTTTAAATTTTTAGATGAATATAAAAATTATCTACATCCATTTAATTTGGATAAAATAAGAAAAGTTTTTTTTTATTTTTTTTCATTATACAAATAGAAATTTTATATTATAAAAATACATTTGTTTTTTTTAAATACATGATCTGTATTTTTTCAGTTAGTTATATCAATATTTGAATTGGTAATACTAACTGTCGGATATATTTTTTGTATTATTAAAAGTTTAAATAGGATATATATACTCTAAAACTTCTAATAATCCCACATCTTCTAATAATTCCTCACGCTGAAAAAAGACTGCCTGTGAGTCAAACTGTTCAATGGTTGCAACAAAATTAAAATAAATTTTATATTTCATATTCTAATTTCACAATCATTTCAGTAATCTATATTATTAAAAAAATTATTTTAAAAAATATAAAAAATATAAAATAATTTTTTTTCAATATAATTTTGTAAATTACAGTTTATTATTTTTATTTATAAAACTTATGAAAATTATTTTTACATTCAACTTAAAAATTCTTATCTGCAATATATATTTTAAGTTTTGAAAATTTTAAAATCTCAATCAGAAAAATGAAAATTAATTAATTCATTACAACATTTAATATATTTAGTTAAAAATTATAAAAAATGAAATTATTCATTTGAAACTCTATTGAAAGCAATCTAGAAAGTTTTTTGAATGTTTGAAAAAATAAATTTCTTCAATAAATTCATAAAAAATTCATTAAAATATTTTTGATTGAAAGATATTTACTGAAACTCAAAATGAAACTCGATATTTTTGCATACAAATATACTTTATTTATTATTTTTTTTTAATTTTCAAAAGAAATCTTTGGAAAATATTAATGTATGAAATAGACGTAATTAAAAATTTATTTTGATTTTAAAATATAGCATTTATTTTGTGACAATTAATCTCAAATTTATTGATTAAAAAAACTAAAATCAAAATTTAGTTTTTTTTAATTTTTTATATTATGTATATTTTATAAAGATTTTTGGGTTTATTTCAACTTTTTCAATTATTATATCTGTTGAATTGTTGTTAAAGAAACCTATTTTATAAACTTATGATGGGGTCTTACAATCGTTTATTATCTGAACCCCCACGTCTTATCTTCTGGTTGCTTATATTGTCTCCGAAAGAATATAATTATACATTTATTTTATAAGGGGATAGTAAAATACAGAATGTTTGATAATTAAAATATAGTAAAATTACTGCAAAATATTTAGAAATCTTAAATTATGTGCATTTTTAAAAATGATCCCCAATATTTGGCACAAAATTATTTTTAACATAAATTTAATTAAAATATTATATTTAATAATAAAATGAATTATTAAATTTCAATATTCAACATGACAAAGTGGTGGTTTTTGTCAATCTACATATTTTATGGTTTGGATATTCAACCTAAAGATTCCAAAAGACGGTTTTAAAATTATCTGTATATTGTAGGAGGAATTGTTGGGTGAAAATTAGGTAACTAGATTGTTAAAATTTGTTGTGATCTTTAGTGATGTTTGTTTCGATGTGATGTGTTTATGCGCTGAGGTCGAATATTTCTGTGTAATTTGATTTATCAAAATACTTTGGATTTATTTTTCGATGTTTCGATATAAAAAATTAGGATAATTAAGAACACCAGTTTTATATCACTTTTTATATTTTTATTTAAACAATAATTTTGATTGTCCTTAAGACTATCTTTGTCAAAGCTTTCGTGCGATTACATTGTAAACTAAATTGATTAATAAATTAATTCTTATTATTTTTTAGCAAATGGGAAATGCATGTTTTAATAAAATATTTACTAAAAAATTTTTGGATAGAAATTAAAATGATTATTAATTATTTAAAAAATATTAATTTGATTTATTTATTAAAAATTGTAAAAACTAATTAACTTATTTAAAATTGTAAAATTATTTGAAATTAAAAATAAATTTAAACATATTTTTAGATAATAAGTGTAGTGATCCTACATTTACATTTATATATATATATATACTAAATATGTATATATATATATATATATATTAATTATTGATTACAAAAAAGTAATCAATAAAAAAATTGAATTAAAGTGTCATTAGTGACATACGGAGATGAGAAACAACATCCGAATCGCCACCGAT
>MQRK01253606.1:11822-22463 GCA_001938485.1 Girardia tigrina
TTAAACATTTTCAAATAGAGCCTTTATTACATGATTGATTGAATAATCACCTTTCTCATATATAAGCTGCAAAAAGCCAGTGTTAATTTAGTCTGAAGATGGCGGGTAATCCGCCGAAAAAATAATTGTTTCTATCAGGATAAAACCAATAAAATTGAAAATATTTAGATTGCGATTGTTTACATGAGAACAGTTTTTTGAAATTGACATCATGTATTTAAAAGAGACTTAACCAGTAATCTATTGTGAATGAAATAGTCGAGACCCGCCTTTTGACATTTGATAATGACGAAACAATCAAAAGATATCCACCTATCAATGTCTAATAAATTATGATAAAAGGTTGACAATTTACTATAAAAAGGAAAATTAATATTGAAAAATAGAAATAACACAAAAAAGAAGAGAATCGATATACCGAAAGAGTATGTTATTAACCCGAATAAATATAAAATATTAAGTAGTTCCTAGGTAGTCGGAAGATTCCTAGAGAATATAAAACCTTTTAAGGGGGTTTATTCGCATTTACATTAAGAAACAAATTCGAGATTTTATTATTGACCCTTGTAATTGTTTATTTTGTTAATATGAAAAAAAGATTTATTTTATAAAACATCTTAGATTCTTTTTAATTTGTTTCCAATTGCCAGTAGTTACATGTCCACCTTCAACCTCTTCATCAATAAAACATTACGGGTTAATTATATTCCGAGTACATGGGATAAATTCCGGGTACACGCTTTTCGAGTACGTATTTTAATGGAGTGGAAATACCAAATCCTAAATATTACAAATATAAATAAAATTGACTTTTAGGATAAACTTCTCCTTTATTTTGCATATTAAATTTATTATATTAACTAAAGGTTTCATTAAGGTACACGATCTGATAATCCTGTTTCAAATGAGAATTTGTACTTTAAGGCAAATATTGTCAATACTAAAGCAAAAGACGTTGCTAAGACCGAGAGTTAATTAGGATAAATTTGTTGAATCTAATTGAATTTCAGATGGGTTTAATTAGTTAATTGACAAACACTTGTTTCTTCTGAAAGGATCACTTGAATATTCATCAGGAAATCTGAGTTTTATGCAAAAATTAAGAACTTGGCTCACAGTTTTGTTTACCAAATTACAATTTTTAGTCAAGTGAGAAAATCTATTAAAATTATCCTCAAGTGATCGTAGCAAATAATTTTTGTTTTGTTCTTTCATACATTCTTTTATTGAATATGTCTCTCAAGAAAATCTGTTTTAGTGTTTTGACTTTATATACTAGTTGAATGTTTTAATAAGTAGATTAAAAGTCCCAAGAGCTGTACAGAAATACAAGTTATACATCTATGGAACATTGAATGTATAACAAACAAACGACATAGATACTCTACATATGTAAGTTGCAATTTATATTTTTTTAGTTTCTTGATGTCTTGCTTCAAAGAATTTAAAACATCTTTGAAGGAGCGTTATTCCAAATTATAGGAATCCAATTTATAACTTCATTTGCCCATGTAGGATGTCAAAACTTCCTTGAGACTTTGGTACTCCTTTTTTATGGTTTAATGATAGCACATTTTCCAATATTAATTTTTTCGTTTATAAAAATTTCGTTAATTGTCATTTAATCGTCAAAATTTGCTTTAAGAATGTGAAGAACTTTCTGATTCTGTTCATGACTTTTGTCTTTTTGTATAATTCTGAAGGAATGAGAACTTTCGAACTGAATTATATAGAAATACAAGAGATACAAGTCCCTACATAACACCACAGAGCTTTTGTGACGAAAAATATAGCGAAATTATGATAAAGGGTTTAATTATTATTTGTGAATAATTATTAATAAACGTCAACCCATTAATAAATATTTAAAATGGACAATGTAAAGCCGTTTCAAAATCTTTAATTAAAATTTTGAAACATTTTGCCCTTATTATCTAAAGATATCTTAAATTAAAATAAATAAAATAAATTTGCCCTTTTAACATAACTTTATAAAAAAGTAACATTATAAATAACAATAATATTTGGTGATGATGGAAAAGAATTTCCAAAACATGTACAATAATTGATGTCTTAAAAAACTTTAATAAAATTATTTATCAATATATATATATATATATATTCTATTTTTTTATTTGAATTTATTATAATTATTTCTAACATTATTTTTAAAAGGATAAATTTTAATCTATTTTGTTACACAATATTTGACGAAATTAAATGGTAAATTAACAATCTCAACACTCATAAATTTGAAATAATTTTTAAAATTTTAAAAATTCAAAATAGAAAAAAATAAAACAAATTAATTATTTCCTTTTAATTATTTTTGAAACATTTGATAAAGTGTTAATGAAAATTGTTATTTTTTATAAACTTTTAATTATTTTAAAACTATTTTCGTTAGTCCTAATGTTCAAATATTCATAGCAATTTCTGTTTCTCTAACGACACTTTTCCATTCTAATTAATAATTATGAGCTTTCTTCTTGTAACAGGCAACTTGCGATGGGATAATGTTCTTTGAGTCTGGGAAGAAATTAAGTCAAACCGCTATTTCTGATGGCGCCCCTCGAAAAACTAGTCGAAAAATCCTGTGCTAATTTGCTGATAAAATGAATTTATTCTTTTTATGTATAATTATTACGATCTGAATTCGGTCGGAAACGATTTTAAAACGTTACATCGTTGATTGCGGTTTTTCATGTTTCTTTTTACTCATTTTCGTCGTCTCTCGTCGCATAAAAATGATAAATAAGATAAAAGCCATTTTCTTCTTCGGTAAGCGAAATTTTTTTATTAAGTTAATTATGTGATAATGACACTTTTAAATCAGCATGAAGTATTAATAGATATAATAATAATAATTTTAATAATGATAATGATAATAATTATAATTGTACTAGATTCGTAAGACATTAAAACGAAAAGCAAAAGTAGTGATTTTAGGCACTTAAAATTTGTTTTTTCCATTTAGGATTGGGTGTATTTTAGGTGTCTAAAATGGAGATGAAATTAACCTTTTAATTCAAGTTGTTTTAATGTGTTGTTGCCAAGAGACTTTTGTGTTTCAGTAATCGTGTTCAAATTGATCAATATTTCTGATTTTTTTTTAAATTAAATTCATTTTCAAAATAAAAATTGAACATGTTTGATTTGTGTAAAGGTGTTTGATTTGAAACATTTCTATAAGTGTACGTTTGAGTGTGAATGGCAAACAATCCGATAGACAAAAAGGTGCGACGTGTCGTTACTGTAAATTTGAGACGTTATAAACTTGAAACATCCAATTCTATCATCAATTTTTGTGTTTATCAAAATATATTATTTGATAAAGTTCTGAATTCGATTAGGTGATTTTTTCAAAAGAAACTGCAGGTATATCCAGGGTTTTATTTGGTAAAGATATCTCGATGATGTTCATAGCACGCAATCTATTTTGTTGAATTGGGATTGCATGTTTTTCATTTTGAGAGATCCTCTGTTCATAATACCTGAGACAGTTTCAGTGCAGATAGTCGAGCTGCTGATGATGAGTGTATCGGCCATTGTAAAGCAGTGATATGTGTCATTCTTGCAGCGCATTATATTCAACAAAATTGATTTTGCGTGACATGGCCGATCGTGGGGAATGCACTCCTAACTGCCAGTTTGGTCTTACTTGCCTACTGAGTCATCCGAAACAATAATAATAACAATAATCTAGATGAAAGAGAACGATAAGTGAAGATCGCTTTAGAGTTTCATCGTATAAAGAATAATTAATAAAACAATTTTAATAATTTGGAAACGTGGAAATCAAAACAATGTTTTGAACAGATGAAACTGAGAATCTTTAAATAGTTGATTATTGATGTGAGGAATATTTTAAATTTGGTATGTTGAAATTGGTTTGTTGAATTTTGTATGTTGAGTTTAGTATTTGGAAATGTGTTTCTCCCACCCAGATGGAAAATTGATATTTTGGATGTTCACGATGAATAATTATTCGAGTATAATTTATATTTTAAAGTACAGCCTAAGATATGTAAAAAACTTTAAAAAATATTAAATCGTTTCAAATTTTAATATTAAAAATTTAAATAAAGTAAATAGCTTTTAACTAAGTTTTAAATTAAATAAATGTTCTTTCTTTACATAAAACCATTTTTTAAATAAAATTAATATGTAGATAAAAATTATTACTAAAATTACAAGATTAGAACTTTAAAAATAAAATCTGAAAATAATGAAAAATTTGTTCGAATAATTATTTATTAAAAACATTAACTAAAAATTATCAATTTAGAACGATGTCGAATTACGAGAGTTTTGCTGAGAGCTGTCCAAAAGACAATTCTAATTGTAATGAAAATAAAAGTTCGAAAACCCATGTTGGTGTAAATACTAATTTTTAAAACCAAAGTAATTTGTTTCGAAATGTTTAAATAATTTGCGGCTGATTATTGTTTTGACGACTGTCGAAGAGTTTTTTTGTCGAGAATTAAAAATCGATTTCAAATTTTGTACTGAGTTATTGAATTTCTGATTTAACAGATTTTGTACTAAAATACATTTTTCACAATTTCATAGTATTTTGAGACGAAGTTTTCAAATATATAATTATTTAAACTACAAAATTTATTTTTTATTATTTGAATATCAAATATTTTTAAATAAAACTTGGAGTAAGAATTTTCTGCGAATCAAAATGAGTCGAACAAAAAGAAAATCAGAATTATTTAACAAATCGACCAAGCATCATCTTGACTCTGCTACTACTGGAAAGACTCTGGAGACCTCTAAAATTGTGTTCATATACTGTTTGGGAATATAAATCCATGTATAAAGGACATCAGAAAAAGTACCAGAAAAGGGTACATGGAAAAGGGGGTACTGGAAAAAAGGTTTATGGAAAAGGGTACCGGAAAAAAGGGTGTAGAAGAGCTAACTGAAAACGTGTTTCAGTGAACTCCTTTAACGTAAAAAAATTAAGATAAATATGTATAGAACTTTTATTTAACACAATATTAATAAACATATATAACAAAAGAAAATCACATACGAGAGAGAGAATGGCATGGATAAATCTCGATTTCGATTAGTGTTTATTGTTCTAAGGTTTCAAAGGAACGATTTTCTGTTGTAACAATGTCGATGGAAACGTCAGAAAATCATTTGGTTGCATAACGAGATTTTGAGGAAATATATTATATAAAGAGATGCACTTTCAGGGGGAATATTGATAAATTGGTTTGTAGAAAATTCTTTTACAAACCGATTTTACAGGAGAATGTTTTGTAGGTAATATAATATAGTTGTAATCCGTAATATTAATGATTTTTTTTATCGATCATCGTTTTATATATATAATTTTATATATATATATATATATAATTTTATATATAATTTTTTAATATATAATTTATATATAATAATTGACTGGGCCACTACAAAGGGTACCAGAAAAATTTGTAGGACAAAATATACGAGAAGTGGGTGTCGTATACCGCTCGTCTTGGGGATAAAAAATTAACTAAATAAATAGTTTCATTATATTGGTTTTGATAACGTTAATTTACTAACAATCTAATCCATTATAGTTGTAAGCTCTCAGGTTACAATAGTTGGGATTCCACTCTAAATTTCTGTCTTGGGATGGCAGCATTTTACAAGCGTTTCACTTTTGTTGACTCGGGAGCATGATTGTGTTCAAAGCCTGGCTGAGGATTATTGCATTGAAGATCTGTTAAAAGGGAACCAGTAGACAGCAGTAGACCCTTTGAAACACAACGCCAACGAATCTCCTTCCCCATCTCACGATGCTTAGTGTGTATTTATCCTTGGAAAATAATCTTTTTTCCACCTTTCTGGCTAACCAGATGTTCAATGACTGATGAAGAAGTAACGAAAATCGATTTATATAATATATTTTAAGAATAAATATATTCTTATTATTAGTGAAAACACAATTCCGAAATTCAAATTTCTTAAAATTAAAAACACGCTAAATATTGATATTATTTAAACAAAACTTACAATAAAAAATTTATAGACCCATAAAAGTTAATTTAAAAATTATAATTAATTAATTTAGGATTTAACAGGTACCCTTTTTTCAATGTACCTTTTCTTCCATGTACTTTTTTTCTGGTACCTTTTTTTCCGTATACCATAATGGGAAAGGGTAGTACTGCAAGCATTAAAAAATATCTCTCTGGAGAATAAAAACATATATTTTAAGGATTTTTGTGAAAATTTTTACAAGTAATTCGGAAAGAAGTGTCATCAGAAAAAAATCTTGTAATCCTGGAGACAATGTTTAGATGTTCAATGATTTGAACAAGAGTCTGATTAATTGTATTCAAGCGACCATTGTACAATTTAGTTTGCATATATGATAATTAAAGTGTTCATTATCCATAGTCTGATAATGTCGGAAAATCTGTCGAAATATAATATCTTTCAATCATAAATGACTCTTTCCTATCCTGATTTTCCAAGGACACCCAATTAGGGCGACCTATATGACCAAGACATATAAATTAGACACGACGGTAAAGGAGATTAAGAATAGTTTGAAGCATGCTTTATATAATCATTATACTGCTTGATCTTAATTTTGTATATATAAATATATTTATTTTTGCTCTTGAAAAATATAAAAAATCAAACCTCAGAGTCAGCGTCAAAGAAAACCAACAACTTTTATCACTCTTCAAAAGAATTAATGATGAAACCTATCTGAAATAATAACATTAAATTTATAAAAATATTCATTAATTATTAGAAAAAAAACAAAAAATTCAAATCGGTTTCTTTAAAAATATAAATTTTATCTCAAATCGAAAATGAACCCATTTAAATTGAGACATTATAAATTATTAAAATAAGATAAATTTATGATTTATTCGGAAACAGTGAATGAAAATAATATTTTTTTTATTTTCAAAATTTTATTACTCAAAAAAAATTTATTTTTAAGTTTTCTGAAAACAAAAAGCGAAAAAAACGTTTGCAACAAATTTTTCGTACAAATTCTTAAAATTATGGATAATAAAATTTGTAATTAAATATTAAAAATTAATGATTTTTTATTTCATTTTATTGAATCAGATTTTAGAAATTATAAGACAAATAATTTTAATATTTGAAATAATAATTCTTATAAATATAAATGAATTTTTATTAATAAAATAATATTTTAATTTATTTTTTTATATTTATTTTCTTTTGTTGAATTATTGTTTTTATTAATTATTTGCTATTACTCTTTTCAACATTTAAAAATTATTTTTTAGTAAATTTTTTTTATTTTAATTTATTTTGATTTTCATTTTTGAAATAAACATATTGTGAGGAATGTTTTGAATTGTGTGTTGATATTTGTGTATGTTGTATGTTGATTCGGATTGTGCCCCTCCTACACAGATGGATGATTGGTATTTTCTTCGATTCTTACTGATTAAAAATAATTTAATTTAATTTTAAAGTAAAAAGATTTAAAATAATTTTTGAATGTCTATTTTTTATTTTATAATTTTTTAATGTAATTTAAAATTTTAAAATATTAATTTAATATGTACTTTTTGAAAAATTTTTAGATTTAATTTTAACCAATTTGATTCTTTATAATTAATAATGTTAATTAAAAGATTTTTATTTATTGAAAATAATTTGTATCAACTCAGAAATATATTGATCAAGAGAGATGTCAAATAGTGAATGCGCTTGTGGTATTAATAAATGTTGCAAAATAAAAAAAAATGATGTTGTTAATATGGTGACTACGGCTCATGTGACAACAAACACTATGGGTATAGCAGAAGATAGAAGATTAGTGATGGTGACGATCTTCATGACTCCGTCAGCAATCACAAAATTTTCAGAAGCGGATGGAAATACGTATAAAGAAAAATTGAAAACGGCATTTGTAAAAGAAAAATTTCTGCTTGTCATAACGAAGGATATTTTAAATCTCCCGTGGGTATCTTCAGATCTGAAAGAAACGTTCAAAACAGCCGAAAAATTAGAAACGATTGTGAGGAATATTTTAAATTGTTTGAATGTGTAAATGTATGGATGCTGTATGTTGATTTAATTATGTTGAATTTAGAATGGTTTCAGTTTATTATTAATTTCGCATAATTTTCTTCTTGCTTGTACAGAATTTTTACCTTTTCGGAAGTAAAAAAAGTAATGCACGCCAAAATGCTGATTCTTGCTTTCCATCTTTGATTGGTCAAAAATAAATAGAAATATTTTAAATTATACCAAAATTTTTCAAATCTAACCTTGATTACCAACTGCTAAAATAAATAATTGTTGTATCTCAGCAGAGGGTTTTCGTAAATCATAATCAGATTTTGATAATTTTGGTTCGAATGACTTTTCGGACGATGATTCCGCTTCATCCTTCAATAATTCTGGCCAGTGTGGCTCGATCTTTCTCCGTAGGTTCAGGAATAATTCATTTGAGGGAACATCAAAATCATCGTGTCGCACTGAGTTATTTTGACCGAAGCAGTAATTAAACATGATTGTAATACTCCGAAAGTTTCCATATGTCATTCTGCACAGTGTTGGATTCTTACGCTCAACCGTAAATCGATTATCACATTCTCAAACGAATTCACACAGGAGTTGTATGATATTTGTCAATTTGTTTATTGATTCTTCCATCTCAAATGAAACTTCGTAATAATTTTCTTGATAATTATCCTCCAGTGTTGAGACAGGATGACATTTCGCCAAATTGCATTTTGCCGTATCGAATGCTGTTCTTATTATTGAAAAACAATGTTGAATAAATTCGTCATTGATGGAATTTCTTTCCTTGATTAAATTCAAATTGAGATTTATCGTAATGGTCTTTAAGATATGTATAGTTTTATTAAAGACTTCATCATCGACACAAAGCATAGCACATCTCCACAACTAATCTAAACCTATTAGATTTGTGTTAGTAACAAAATATGTTTCGGGATCTCGTTCTTGAAAATTTCCTTTTTTGACATTAATTGATCGAAAAAAATGTTCAAATAACAATATTCCAATCAATGTTAGAAGCTTAGGATCGAGCTTCAAAATATTTTTTAAGAAGAAGTCTTCCATCGTATCTCTTTTAAATGGATTATTTTCGAATTCCATAAGAATTGAAAGCCATTTAAAACACTGATCCCTATCAGGTAAAACACTAGAATTATTTGAATCGTGTAGTACTACAAGACAACTCCAAATGGAAGTAAGAAGTCTATTATTCATTATTAAAGATTAATCATAAAGTAAAAATTTTAACAGTTCTAATCTTTCTTCAATTTGAGTGTCATGTGGAAATTTATCGTCCAAATATGTGAGATTGTTTTCATTTAAATCACATTCTGATTTTCGATCGTAATCGTCATAATCAACAAGGTTATTTGTAACTAAAGATAAAATTTGATGATCCTTCTCCAACTGTATGATCATTGGGCAATTTATACTTTTAGATGAATTGAAAACTGTATCCTGAAATAATTCGATAATTTCTTTGATTTTGCGAAGAGTGGAAACTGCGTTTTTAGGGACACTTTGTTCGTTTAAATAATATATGAGATTATTTAACCATTCATTTCGATGATTATCGCGATCTTGGATACAACTGAAATCCAAGATTTTTACATGAGCACGTAAAGCTGATTCCAAAATATCTAAAGGACTGTCATTTTGAGTAGCCAAATCCCACAATAATTTCAATGCTGTTTTGGCCATTTTTCCTATTAAATCAATGAGTCGTTCTCTTTGCTTCTTTGAAGCCTTTGACCAACTGTTTTGAAAGCAATCAAATAAATGATGCAGCTGAGCTTGATTAAAATCATATACCAATTTAGCAAGGAGATCATGTATATTTGTTACAATAGCTTTGTGTTTCCCAATTTTAGAATGGTACAATCTATCGAGATCTTCATTATTCAAAACCATAATAAAAAAAAATAGACGCAGCTTAATTAAGATTTTTTTAACCAAAAATAATTGTGATTTATAATCTTGTGATTGATTACACACACATGACACGCACACATACCTTCTCTGTACACATTACATTTCATACATATCAGCATTCACATAAAACACAGACACATAGCACGATTTTTCAAAATTCTGATTGGTCAATTTAAATGGACATCATTTTTAATACACACAATGTGAATTCAATTCACAAATATTTGAAATGATTTAATGTTGTGCAAAGTGCGGTGACTGTCGTCGAGGACGTATGTGTACAATTAAAACATGGAATGGAAAGAGTAACTCGAGACGATTGCTATTCGAATAGTGATCAAAAATAGTTCTATTTGGTATAATTCTTACAACCGATAATGTAACCTAAATCAATCCGATTGTTTTTATCTCTAACAAATATTAATATGTTTTTACTAAAAATATCATATTATACAGCGATTAGCGTGTTGGGCTGAGATTTACCTGTTTCCTTACTTACATATAATTGATTATAATCATCTAAAATTTGAATTTTATGAAGTAATTATTTCTTGCCTAGTCTAAATACTTATTGGATTCACCAGGAATGTTTGTATTGATTGGAATGAGATCACATTATGTCTGAGTTTTCCAGTGTTTATTATATTTGTGAGGAATATTTTAAGTTTAGTGTGTTGAATT
>MQRK01253607.1:12672-25950 GCA_001938485.1 Girardia tigrina
ATATGTGTGCATATGCATTGCATTATTATTACAAAATAATAATAAATATTATTAATAAGTATTTGAATAATAATTGATATCAATAAATAATCAAAAAAATTATTAATTAATTAATGTTTAGATAACAAATTATGACAAGTAATAATAATTATTTAATATTAAACATTTATTCAATGATATTAAAAAATAATAAATCAATATTATCAAAAAATAATTCATAAATTTGATATTATTTGTTTTATTTCGGTGGCGCCATTTTGCTCAAATTTATTTTTGAATATATAAATTAAAATAATTTTTCTACAAAAACAAAATTAAATAAATAATTTGAAATAAGAACAAAAAATTAAAACATTATTATAATTATTATAACAAAATTATTTCTTTGTAGAGCAAAAAAAATAAGGAAGAACTTTCAAATTGAAATAGAGACGTACTTTCATCGTCCGCATTTATCAAAGATAATATTTCCTTTTCTAATCGATAATCAATTAACTGCTTATAAAAGGGAAAATAAAATTTTACCTCTATCGAAAATGCTGCATTGTTTATCGAAAAGCTGAAAAATCAAAAATCAAATCACAAATCAAATAATTAATAATAAACAACTTTCTTGGAAAATAATAGCCATTGCTGCTCCATCAAGAACTTAATAAAATATAAGAATTTTCAAATTAACCTTGTTTAAAGTGAAATATTTAAACAAATGTTTTTATAAATAACAAAATTATTTGATTCATTTTTCCATTCCTTTTATTAAATTACTTTCTATATAATGGAATTTTCTATGTAATGGAATTTAGAAAACTATTTTTGAAAGCCTGTTACACAATCAATTTTCTCAAAACTTTGAATATTTACTCATTTTCGATGACAATAAATGATAATGTGAAATTGTGATCAAACTAAGAAATCCAAAAAATCTTTTTGCAAAAAAAACGTTTTGCGATTATCCACAAATGTTAAATATCCTTCCATTATTTATAATAAATTTATTATGTTATTAGTAACTATTTAATTGAAAAAATGGAGTTGTAAATTTTTTGTGATATTTTCCCTTCTACAGAAGATTTAAATAGTCAATAATAACATTATAAATTGATTAAAAATGTAAGTTTTTTTGCTTTATACAAAAGATTGCAAAAAATTCTATTGGTCAAGTAGAATTGTATCCAAATAAAGAATGCTTAAAAAAACTTTTTTTCATTTACTAGTTATCAATAACTATTTTTTAATTATAGTTAATGTGAAAATATTTAGTCTTTTTCGTCTAAAAAATATTTATGATATGTGTGATGAAGAGAGCCTGTTTTACTAAATTTTAAATTAATTAATTAAAATATAAAATTTTGAAATTTATTTAATAAATTAGATAATATTGAACCTTCAAGAACAAGGCTATTTCGATCAAGTACAAGGAAAACTCAAATGCCTAGATGATGAATTGGCTGGAAGCGATGTAGAGTGCTAGTTAATTCGCTAAATAATTTCGCTCTTAGGCTTAAGCTGAACAACATCAATTCGGTATTATTCCCACCAAACACTAGAGATGGATGGCAACCATTGGGTCAAAGAATCATAAATACCCTCGAGCACAACTAAAAGAAGTTTCCGTTATACTACTTGTACTAGACCAAGGAATGAAAGATTTGGATTCAAATACATGTTGCTCGACATTCTACAAATAGGCCGGCTTGCTTACCTGCAGATCGGCAAGTTGACGACTCGGAACTGCTTCGAGAAGATCAAGTTTATTGAAAATTGGATTTGTGTATATCATTGGGAAAAAACGCATGAAAAGGTTTATTGGATTTGTAAAAACCCAGACTGCAAAGGAACTGTTGTAACCAGTATAAACTATCAAGAAGAAAGAATAGTGATTGTTAGAAAAAGTCACAATCGTGGAGAATGTCATGATCAACTGGCTGCGATAAGAATTAGAAATTCAATCAAGGCTGCATCGGAAGATAGTCTCATTGGGCCGAGACAGTTGATTGCAAACGGTATTGAAAATAGTTCAAGGGCCGTAGTTGCACATATCGGATCTAATGAAGAGTTAAACCAGATGATACTTTATAGTAGAAATCGATTAAATACTACTTCAAACATTATCATACCACATTTTGGATTAATCTCTGAAATGATCTCAACCTTTAGGAAAACTCCATTGTATCAATATGGACCTAATTGTTATTCAGATTTTCTTAAATACGATGGAATAGTCTTGTTGTTTTCTTAGGAGCTTGCTTATGAGTAATATGTATAATAGTCCTGTTTGGTGTATTGATGACACATTTGCTGTAAGTCCATCTAATTATGCACAAGTATATAGCATTGGTTTTATGTGTGGACAGCATGTAATTCCAGTGATATACTCTGTATTGGAGAACAAAAGACAGCAAACATATGAAAATATGAAAATATAAATTTACTGCTTCCAAATTTAAAGTCAGAAACAATTATATGCGATTTTGAAAAAGCAGCAGTAAACGCATTTCAGAATGCGTTTCCACTTGTTAGAAACAAGGTTGTTTATTTCATTTAGGCCAAAAATTGATTTAAAAAATCAATGAAGCAGGTTTAAAAGCACAATATAGTGCTAACGAAAACGTAAGAATGTTTATTAGAGCGTTGATAGCGCTTTCTTTTATCCCGGCATCTGATATTCCAGATGTTTTTGATTTTTTAAGATTACATAATAGTTTTCCAATTGTCTTAAATGACATATATGATTATTTTTTGTTTATTATATAGGCATTGAGCTAAATAATAGACTGGGAAATGTATTGCATCATGTTGAGCTTTGGAATTCAAGAAACAGGCTCTTTGATGATATACCACGAACCAACAATGCTATATAAGGATGGCATAATACTTTTAGGTCTTCATTTGGAAACTTAAACCTTACTTTTAAAAACTTTATGCTAAAAGTAAAGCAAGAAGATAGATGTAGTCATCAAAAATATTTGATGTTAACTAATGGAGAATCCATTAGAAGAAAGTCAAAATACGTTGGGCTGCATGCTGACTTGATATTGTTTTTAACGGAGAGAGAAAATAGACCTTCTAGAACTTATATTTTGGATCTAGTGGGGTTTATGTACTATTAAAAAAATAATAAATGATTTTTTTCGGTGTTTTCATGGATCACGCTGTGAAGCACTTTATATCAGATCTTTAGATCCTAAGATTAATGTGCAAACGGGTCTCTCGAAAACCCTATTGAGCGTGTTTAGATGACATAATAATCTTATTGAAATTTATTGTTTCCATCAAAACAGAAAAGGGTAGTAACAGAAATAGTGGATACAATATTACCATGAGGAGTCGGTCAAGTGAATTATGTCGTGCTCCCCTTCAAACAACATTATTGGCGACTCTGAGTCCCCATCCGTTTTCCAGTAGAGTTCAACGGCAACTCTATCAAATTAAGTTAACTATATCTCAACAGGGAGCAGACGCGACTCTTTTGCCACATTAACGAATTGTGCAGACATTAGAGCGCCTTCGGGTCCATAACCAGTAACGAGGACATCCCGACTGGTAGCTGAGTTTCTGGAGGGGTAGATGTGAACTTTATTTATGCTTATTGCGAATTCATTTTATTTCCATACAACGGACAAAGACACCCTAGAGCCACAAGTGACGGTCAGCCCANGTGCCCCTGTGCATGCTATGGGCCGCCTGCACCGTCTCTCTAGACCCTCTGTCCGTTTAAGCTTGACTCATATAATTATACGAAGTTTATAGTGTTACATATTATGTTTATTTAAAGAACAACGGGTTCAACGAAATGTCGTTCCCACACTTAATTATTTTTTTATTAGGTTTTCTATTTTTCTTTTTTGATAATTCAGACTAATTAAAATAGATAATTTCATTAACGGATAATGTTAGCCTCACTATAAATCATAAAAGAAATATTCGTTATCCGGAAATGCTAATAATCAAAATGACAATTTGTATTTTTATATATAAATGCTTTATCTTTTACTTGGCACTAAGGTACAAAATATATGTAGTCGAACTTAATATTAATTATTGACAATATTGTTTAGTTAGAACGTCAAACAAGACAGTAAATAAAATTTATTATAGTATTTATGCTCAAAACATTTGATAATGTCATTTTTTATTTGATTTTAATAACTCAAGATCGATTTAGAAATTTTCAATTAAATTATTTTTAGTTTACTGTAAAATAATAATAGTAATCTTTTCTTTTCGTTCGATGAAATCATCAAGAGGATAAATAAAGGAATAAAACAATCAATATTCTATTAAATATGAAAAATGATTCGAAAGTTTGAACATTATCATAATCCATCAAATCAGTTTTTTTCTTTTGGTATGGTTTCTTGTACCATGGAAGGAATATCAAAAGAGTTGCATCAGCACATTCCAATTTTGGACTTTCGTTCTTTGTATTGGAATTTGTTATATTTAATTTGGTTTATGATTGATTATTTACTTCTTGATTTGGCAGCATAAGACTTGGATGATTTATAGGGCTTCTGTGAATCATTTAATGCTCGAAAAATAAATCCTATTTCACATTATCGATTTTTACCCTTTTGGAAACAATAAGTTTGTGCAAAGCTGCAAAATTAAAACAAAAGTACATCATGTATAACCAGTCAAAATGAATTTCAAAAAAAATATTCTGCAATTGAAATACATAGTAGCAAAACAGTATCGATTCCATTCTAGTATTGTTCATCCCACTCATTTTCTTCTAAAATGTAGCTTTATAATGGGCTGCCATACTTCATCAATAAAAGTCAGTGAAGGTAATTATTTCATATTATTAATTATCGAGCATTTAATATCGCATAAAATAATTTAATCCGTTATTCAGAACTAGAAAATTCGATAATATTGTTTGGAAACTTCTATAACAAATTAGGTATGAAATTTAAATATATATATTTTCAATATATAAATATTTTAGTTAATAGAATCGGATTTGTCAAAAGCTCCTGGCGGACTAATTATCAATTAGTTTTAAATATTTATCGAATGATTTGTTTAACATTTTTAATGATCTTTTGATTTGAAGAAGTAATTATGTTAGAATCATTCAGATTTTAAATAGAACTATCAGAATGAGAAATATTTGACTCATTATTAATATTTTCATTTCGCTTTTAATAAATAAAAAAACTGTAATAATTTATTATTATCTCAATTCTATAACTATTCCTTTGAAAATCTCAATTATAAAATTTCTATAAACAAATTAGACATATTTGACAAATTTATTTAACAAATTTATTTTAACAAATTAAATATTTAAAACATAAAACTGTAATAATTTTAATCCGCTTTTCAATTTGTTTATCGATTACTATTGAAATGATAATTATTTAATATTTACATTACTATTTATATGGGCAAAACTCAATCGCGTGTCAGAGCCCGAGGATCACCTCACCTGATCCCTCGGACTCGGAGACGGATTGTGATGTACCCCCATGTCGGCCTCTACCTTCTTCTCTATTAGGAAATAACTAATGAACAATAAAAAATAAAGAAAAGAGTTTTATTACAATTAACAAATAGTATAGATAGGCATGATAATAAAATATAAAACGTGAATAATAAAAAAAATAAAATAAGAAAAATATGTATTATACCTTAAATGTCCAGGATTTTCTTCGGTGCAATTAAAATTAAAATGTAAAAAAAAAGTTCTGACGTGTTCTGTCGTTGCTCTACCCTATATACCCAACGGATGTACTATCAGAATACACACAATCCATCCGGTATTCAGCATCCACGCAGGATGCTCGCGATCACGCAGGATGTGCGTGATCAACAGGAACACGAGGTAAATTTTTTGTTTATTGTTCATATATTTATTAAATTCACGTAGGACGCTCGTGGATAACTCGAGATAATACCGTCTGGATTCGAATTCCAGATTTCAAATGTCAACGGTAAGTACTATTAATTAAATTAATTAAAATTTTAACTTTTGTTCTTTTATTTTAGAAGGGCTCCTCATCTTGTTCGGAGTTCGGCGTGCATTTACAATTGACGAGGGATAGTCGAGTTTGACTATCCCCCAAACTCAATAACTTTGGCGCGCGTCGGGCAACGAATGGGGGAAGGGGTCATCCTGGGCCGTAACAATTATGACAACTTTTTAAGTTACGATCATTATCAAAAAGCTACTTGGAATACTATGAAAAGAATTTGAGGAAGATTTGTATTTTTTGTTCAAGCATGTGCCGGTCTTATTAGAATTTACGTGATATATGTGATGATAAAAGTAGTCATAACTCAAGTATTATCAACGTACGGATTATATACCATAGTGGGCATCACTTGGTAACTGATAGTTGGATGTATACCAACAATTGCAAAGTTTTTTAATAATTCACCATCATAGTAAAGACATTGATACATTAAAATCAAAAAATACAGCAATGTAAAAAAGTGGAAAAACCGATATAGTTCAAGAGGCCATAATAAAAGAGAACAATTTGAGACAAGCTCCGAGAATTCATATTGTGATCCTAATATAACTGGCGATGATAAAAATGATAATGAACATAATTTAAAAACGACGGATCAGCTACCGCCAATTAACGGTATTTCAAAACAGGAATGGGCTGCTTACGAAAATCAAATTCAAATATTAAGAGAGCAAGAAGAAACTGAACAAAAATATTTTATCCACCACCAAATTTGAACAATTTTCCTTCATATTCATTTCTAAAATTAAAAGACATGAAACCAATTGATCCAGAAATGGAAAAGTTCAAAGATAATGAGGATAATTATTCCGAGAAAAGAAATCAATGGGGCGTACCAAGTAATTATGTATTTACAGTTAAAGTAAAGTCTGGAAGAAGACCAACTTTAATGGTACTATTTAATAATAGAAAAATGTTGGCGTTAATTGATACTGGATCTTCAGTTACGATAATAAACGAAAAAATGTTATTAATATCAGAAAAATAAATATCTTGCCAATTAACGAAGAACTTCAGTCGGTAACAGGTCACTATCTTATAATAGAAGGATGTGTTAAGGCACAAATAGCCATTGGAAATAGAATTGTTGAGTCTAATGTGCTGGTTAGTGATAAATGTCCTGAAGAATTATTGATTGGAATGGATTTACTCCAACAATTGAAAGGAATTTCTATTGGTTTGAGTAGTGGAAACTTAATTTCAGTTCGAAATGGAGAAGTCTTACCTGAAGTTACTGATGTTTTTATAAATGAAAATCTAAGTACACCTTATCGAGCAGAAGTATTTTATTGTGCAGAAGTAACAATTGATACTGAGTATGATCTTCTATTTCAACCAAATAAATCATTCATGGAAAAATACAATGTTTTTTTAAGTAGTGGAGTAGTCAATGTATATCAAAAAACGATTCCGGTTAGATTCGCAAATTTCGATCTTAAAAATACTGAAATAAAACCAAATACTAAAATCGGAACAATTACAAGAGTTCAACAATCATGTTCAACGAAATCAAAATCCAGTTATGTAAAAAAGTATAACAAACCGACAGTTAATAGTCCGAATTTAACTCCAGAAGAAAGAAAAAGATTTACTAAACTATTAAGAAAATATGATCACTTATTTGAGAAACATGAATATGATTTATGAAAAACTCATATTATTGAACATGAGATACCACTATAAGATGAAACACCAATCAAACAAAGACCTTATAAAATACCATATGCCTTAGAAGAAGAGTGCACGAAGCAAGTAAAGGGAATGCTTCAACATGACTTAATTAGACCTAGCTTTTCACATTGGGCATCATCTGTGGTTTTGGTTAAAAAGAAAGATGGAAGTCAAAGTTTTTGTGTTGATTACAGAATGCTCAATGCTGTGAAAAGAAAAGATACATATCCTTTACCTTTAATTAGTTACATATTTGATCGTATGGGAAAATCCAAGATATTTTCAACAATCGATTTACATTGTGGATACAGGCAATTCAGTATTAAAGAAGAGGACAAAATGAAGACTGCTTTTACTGATGGTCAAGGATTGTATGAATTCAATGTTCTACCATTTTGATTAACTGGAGCACCACCTCTGTTCCAGAGAGGATTGGATTTTATTTTTATGGATGTAAATCATGTAGTAGTCTATATAGATGATTGACATTACGTAATAAGGAATTTAATGGGTTGGCGATGAGTGAAAAATTTTTTGAATCGTCTATAATTACCTGCTAACCCTAAAAACTGTTGTAATTGTTTTATGTTTTTTCGTATATTGCAGTTTTAATAATCTTCTCAGAAACTTTTGAGGAACATTTGTATGATGTATAAAAAGTGTTAGAAAGGTTAGAAGCAGCTGGTGTAAAAATAAAACCTTCCATCTGTGATTTTGGAAAAGTTCAAGTGTCTTATGTTGGTCATACAATATCACAAGATGGGTTGAAACCCAATGATGACAACATTTCAAAGATTAAGAACTACACTATACCAAAAAACATAAAACAATTACAACAGTTTTTTTCTGGTTAGCAGGTTATTATAGACGATTCATAAAAAGATTTTCACACATCGCCAACCTGTTAAATTGCTTATTACGTAAAGGCAATAAATTTTTTTGAAATAAACCACAACAGGAAGCTTTTGAAACTTTAAAACAAAAATTAATTACCATGCCAATTTTAAGATACCCAGATATGTCCAAACATTTTCTATTGATGATAGATGCAAGTGGATATGCTATTGGAGCAGCACTGGGTCAACAAACGGAATGGGAAAAGGATCATGTTATTGCATACGCAAGTAGATCATTAAAACCTCACGAAAGGAGATATGCTACTATAGAAAAAGAAGCTTTAGCAATTGTATGTGGTGTTGATACTTTTAGGTAATACCTGTATGGTAATGAAATTATTTTATATACGGATCACAGCCCTCTACAATAGTTAATGAATCACAGCGATTCAGCCAGCAAATTAATACGTTGTGCTTTAAAACTACAAGAATATAATATTCAAATACGATATAGAACGGCTAAAGCTAATGCCAATGCAGATACCATGTCTAGAATGGACCAACAAGATGAATTTAAAGAAGGAGAAATCATTCAAAATACAATCACCGCAGCTGTGAGAAAGATCGCCAATATCGATATTTTTCAAGAGGATCAACTAAGGGACGAAAAAGTCAAAAAGATTGCGAAAGAAGCTCCGCAAATGGAAAATATGAAGCAATTAAAACAATTAATTAATGCAGGTATAAAGTATTTTGTCTATAAAGGAATATTGAAATATTTTGATGGTCAAAATGAATTGTTAGTTATTCCAGAAAATCATCAACAAATTTTAATGCTACATTATCATGATGGAGCATTAGGAGGTCATTTATCAGCAAGAAAGACATTGTCAAGATTAAAACAAAAATATTATCGGTAAACAATGGAACAAGATGTTAAAAAATGGTGTAATACTTGTATAATTTGTCTAACCAGGAAAAATACAAGCAAAAGAATTTAAGTCCCATTGAAACCTATGCCGGTACCTTTAGCACCAATGGAATTATGTGCAATGGATATTGTTGAGCCACTGCCAGAAACAGCAAATTGAAATAAATATATACTTGTCCTTTGTGACTATTTAACAAAGTGGGCCATAGCAAACCCATAAAAAATCAATAAACTGAAACGGTAGCACAAGTTTTTGTGGAAAAAATAATTTTCCGTTATGGTTATCCAAGTAAACTTTTAACTGATCAAGGTTCCAATTTAGTACGGAAAAAATGTATGTTCGGCGGCAGCCCCCCGAAGATCAAATTGAGTTAAATGAAGAAAATTTAGAAACGTTTATAACCCCTTATGAGAAATATTTTTCAAATAATAATTTATTTTACGAATATAAATTATTGTATCAAAATATTGCTTTTGCTTTTATTAAGAACACCAACATGGCTTTTCAAACTTTTATTTTCATTACAATCAGAATTGTCTTTTGGACAACTCTCAGCAAAACTCTCGTCGTTCGACATCGTTCTAAATTAGTTATCGTGGTTGCCGTGGCAACGTAACAAGTTACCGCGTGCGGTTACCATGGCAACGGTCGCGATCATTTTAGCAACGGTCACGGTTACCATGGCAACGGTCGCGATCACCTTAGAAACGCTTCTGATTAGTTCCTGGTTCCCTAGCAACGGTCGCGATTACATAAAAACACTTCTGATTGGTCCTTGGTACCCTAGCAACGGTCGCGATGACCATAGCAACGGTCACGATCACCTTAGCAACGGTTACGATCACCTTAGCCTAGGCAGCAACGGTCGCAATCACCATAGCAACTGTCACGATCACCTTAGCCTAGGCAGCAACCGTTCCGGTTCACTTGGTGACGGTAACCAAGGTCACGGTTACCATAGTAACGGTAACCAAGGGACGTTTTTCATTAGAAACGGATACAGTGATCCAAGGCGGTTGTAACTATGGTGACGATTCTCGTGACCCCGTAACTGAGGACCGTAGAAAAAAATGCTAATCGATCACTGCACAGTGCCCAAATGTGCTAATTGATATTTTTAAAGTGCTAATCGATAGTGCATATTGTGCCGCACATTTCTAATGTGTTAGCACAGTGCTTTTAAGTTGCACATGTGCAAAAGTGCAAAAATCAATACATCAAATTTTTTAAAAGTACAACTGTCAAAAATCGATATCATGTCTTTGATATACATTTTGATTTTCTATTTGAATGTGCAATTCAAATTTTCATATATTGATTACTTTTCTCTATAATTAGCATAATGTGCAAATTTACACAAAGTGCACATTGATTTTAAAGGTACAAGGAAGTAGAATATCAGAAAAGTGCTCCTACACTTGAATAGACAACCACATACGTACATTCAGATTCCACGTCAACATTTTCATTAAAGTGCTGATAAATCGATTTTTTCGAATATTTCTGAAATTCTCAAAAATCTATTTTTTCGTATATATCTGAAACCCATATGATATATGTATGTTCTTTACCATCAAACAATACTTCATGAATCTCCTAATGTACACAAGTATAATCACAAGTACCATGGTTACCGTAACCAAGATACATAACATTTTATCTTACATGTAAAATCTACATGTAAAAACTCCTGTTGTACTTCAAACATGCATCAACACTATACAAAACATCTACATAATCAGCTAAGTACATGATTTTAGTCATTAACCATCAAAAGTACCTAGGTTACCGTAACTATGATACATAACATTTTAATATTATATATATAAAAACAGTCGAAAACATCTTAGAAACCATCACTGTTATCTTAAAAACCATAAAAAAACACCTTAAAAATCATAGAAAACATGCAAAAACCTTCAAAATTAAACAAAAAAGTGCAAATATCAATACTGCACTAAGCCTAGGCAGGCTGCACATGTGATGTCTAGGCTAATCAATACGTCACATGTGCTGCCTAGGCTAATCAATACTGCACATGTGCAGCCTAAGCAGTCTTATTGGGTTTAGTACAAGTGTATAAAATCAATAACTTCACAAGATTTTTGAAAAAATCAATACGTAGTGATTTTTCCAACATATGCACATTATGTGTACAAATATTATATTATAGATATATATTATATTATGATATTACACTATGTTATCAACCAATATCGTATCAACCATTCAAAACATGACCGTATCCAAGGTGATATCATCATGCATCTATCAAGTCAACGTATTGCATCCATCATGTCACCAAATTGCACCCATCATGTCAACGAATTACATTTATCATGTTAATATATTGTGTAAAATTAGATATTTTAATGTGCTGATAAATATCTAATTTTACTTTAGAATAAAATAAGATTCAAGTAGTCAAATAATATAATCAAATAACTCTAACCGATAATAGTCGTATAGAAAAAAAATAATATCAATCACAAGAAGAATAACCGTCTATTGGTGGTAGTCAATAAATATATCAAGGTATGTATGAAATTACTCTGGATACCTGGTTTTGTCAAAGAATGATAAATTGTCACCGTTAATGCAAGGATTTGTAATAATTGGTAAGTTTGTATAGATTCAAATCTGGAATTGTTGTCCAAGTTTGATTGTTTCTGATTGATGTAAATCTCATCGGAAAATAATTAATTGTTCGACAAAGTAAATTATTTTCTTCCCCATAAAAAATGACATTGTCGTGATAAATATCCAAAATTAGTATACGGTAAGTAATCATATCCAAATTTTTAATCAATTTCATTATTGATCTTTTTTGATCTTTATTTAATATATAAATAAAGTACATGGTGGGATCAAATTGTCTTTTATTTTACCAACATTGCGATTCCAATCCATTGTCGTGATTACTTCGATAAAAATGAACAAATAATATAATTAGTATTTTCATAATGTCAATAATAACTTTGCTTTAATCATTTGCCTTATATAATAGAATCATAAAATTGTAATTGGTTGATTTTGTTTGATTATGGCGACAATTCGCTCACATGGGCAAAAGCTAAAAACAAACAAACATGGTCGCGAACACAACACACCTCACTTTCAAGAATGCCTATATACAACCACCGCTTAAAGAGGATCAAGGTCTTGTACAAAAACGAAAGCAACACAAAGGCCAAAAAACATTCAAACAAAACAATCACGCAGTGTCAGTAAGTAGAGCACTACATATTGCATTCATTATGTTAATGAAATTTGAATTTCAAATTTAAATTTCAAATTTGAAATTTAATCAATATATCAATTTCATAATAAGACCTTTATCATTATTTTAAAAACTTGTTTTCAAAATGGTAAGTTTTTTTTTCGCTCTGTAAATAAAAAAAATTTTTTTTATAGAATTCTAATTTATTCCAATACTACAAGTATAGTTTCTGTACAAAAGAATATTTTATATGTCCAACATGTGAGGCAGTGTTCAGCACTGGCTTTGAAGAATTTTTCAATGACCATAAACAGCATCTGGTTCCTTTCACTAAATCGAAAAAGAATATATTTAAAGAAAATATGTCCAAGACGATTCAAGAGAAAATGCCTACGAAAATTCAACAATGTTCGTTATACAGATGTTACATGGCAAATGTTCACAATACGCAAAATTGTCATGATACAATGCAGTGTTACTATGGATATATGTTCAATAGATGTGAGTATTATATTTGTACAGTGTGTCAAAATGCAAGTAGTGGTGACTATCATCAATTTTATGATAACCACAAGGACCATTTGTGTGACTTTTCAAACAAGTCTAAGAAGACTATTTTCCAATCATCAGCAATTGAG